>JAEIFT010000860.1:0-55781 GCA_018904225.1 Lordiphosa mommai
GGTCGATAATTGTCCGAGATATGGGGATATTCAGGTAATATTCAGAATTAGTCATAATAGTGTGTTTTTGGATAAGACTCCCATTTAAAGGCGGGAAAAGGTTCCTAGCGGACTGATATTGAAAAAATTCGACTTCTTGCTAAGTAATACATGTTAAAACGAATCCAAAATGGCCATTTTGATCAATCTAGGTCGATAATTGTCCGAGATATGGGGATATTCAGGTAATATTCCAGAATTAGTCATAATAGTGTGTTTTTGGATAAGACTCCCATTTAAAGGCGGGAAAAGGTTCCTAGCGGACTGATATTGAAAAAATTCGACTTCTTGCTAAGTAATACATGTTAAAACGAATCCAAAATGGCCATTTTGATCAATCTAGGTCGATAATTGTCCGAGATATGGGGATATTCAGGTAATATTCCAGAATTAGTCATAATAGTGTGTTTTTGGATAAGACTCCCATTTAAAGGCGGGAAAAGGTTCCTAGCGGACTGATATTGAAAAAATTCGACTTCTTGCTAAGTAATACATGTTAAAACGAATCCAAAATGGCCATTTTGATCAATCTAGGTCGATAATTGTCCGAGATATGGGGATATTCAGGTAATATTCCAGAATTAGTCATAATAGTGTGTTTTTGGATAAGACTCCCATTTAAAGGCGGGAAAAGGTTCCTAGCGGACTGATATTGAAAAAATTCGACTTCTTGCTAAGTAATACATGTTAAAACGAATCCAAAATGGCCATTTTGATCAATCTAGGTCGATAATTGTCCGAGATATGGGGATATTCAGGTAATATTCCAGAATTAGTCATAATAGTGTGTTTTTTGGATAAGACTCCCATTTAAAGGCGGGAAAAGGTTCCTAGCGGACTGATATTGAAAAAATTCGACTTCTAGCTAAGTAATACATGTTAAAACGAATCCAAAATGGCCATTTTGATCAATCTAGGTCGATAATTGTCCGAGATATGGGGATATTCAGGTAATATTCCAGAATTAGTCATAATAGTGTGTTTTTTTGGATAAGACTCCCATTTAAAGGCGGGAAAAGGTTCCTAGCGGACTGATATTGAAAAAATTCGACTTCTTGCTAAGTAATACATGTTAAAACGAATCCAAAATGGCCATTTTGATCAATCTAGGTCGATAATTGTCCGAGATATGGGGATATTCAGGTAATATTCCAGAATTAGTCATAATAGTGTGTTTTTGGATAAGACTCCCATTTAAAGGCGGGAAAAGGTTCCTAGCGGACTGATATTGAAAAAATTCGACTTCTAGCTAAGTAATACATGTTAAAACGAATCCAAAATGGCCATTTTGATCAATCTAGGTCGATAATTGTCCGAGATATGGGGATATTCAGGTAATATTCCAGAATTAGTCATAATAGTGTGTTTTTGGATAAGACTCCCATTTAAAGGCGGGAAAAGGTTCCTAGCGGACTGATATTGAAAAAATTCGACTTCTAGCTAAGTAATACATGTTAAAACGAATCCAAAATGGCCATTTTGATCAATCTAGGTCGATAATTGTCCGAGATATGGGGATATTCAGGTAATATTCCAGAATTAGTCATAATAGTGTGTTTTTGGATAAGACTCCCATTTAAAGGCGGGAAAAGGTTCCTAGCGGACTGATATTGAAAAAATTCGACTTCTAGCTAAGTAATACATGTTAAAACGAATCCAAAATGGCCATTTTGATCAATCTAGGTCGATAATTGTCCGAGATATGGGGATATTCAGGTAATATTCCAGAATTAGTCATAATAGTGTGTTTTTGGATAAGACTCCCATTTAAAGGCGGGAAAAGGTTCCTAGCGGACTGATATTGAAAAAATTCGACTTCTGCTGCTAAGTAATACATGTTAAAACGAATCCAAAATGGCCATTTTGATCAATCTAGGTCGATAATTGTCCGAGATATGGGGATATTCAGGTAATATTCCAGAATTAGTCATAATAGTGTGTTTTTGGATAAGACTCCCATTTAAAGGCGGGAAAAGGTTCCTAGCGGACTGATATTGAAAAAATTCGACTTCTAGCTAGGTAATACATGTTAAAACGAATCCAAAATGGCCATTTTGATCAATCTAGGTCGATAATTGTCCGAGATATGGGGATATTCAGGTAATATTCCAGAATTAGTCATAATAGTGTGTTTTTGGATAAGACTCCCATTTAAAGGCGGGAAAAGGTTCCTAGCGGACTGATATTGAAAAAATTCGACTTCTTGCTAAGTAATACATGTTAAAACGAATCCAAAATGGCCATTTTGATCAATCTAGGTCGATAATTGTCCGAGATATGGGGATATTCAGGTAATATTCCAGAATTAGTCATAATAGTGTGTTTTTGGATAAGACTCCCATTTAAAGGCGGGAAAAGGTTCCTAGCGGACTGATATTGAAAAAATTCGACTTCTAGCTAAGTAATACATGTTAAAACGAATCCAAAATGGCCATTTTGATCAATCTAGGTCGATAATTGTCCGAGATATGGGGATATTCAGGTAATATTCCAGAATTAGTCATAATAGTGTGTTTTTGGATAAGACTCCCATTTAAAGGCGGGAAAAGGTTCCTAGCGGACTGATATTGAAAAAATTCGACTTCTTGCTAAGTAATACATGTTAAAACGAATCCAAAATGGCCATTTTGATCAATCTAGGTCGATAATTGTCCGAGATATGGGGATATTCAGGTAATATTCCAGAATTAGTCATAATAGTGTGTTTTTGGATAAGACTCCCATTTAAAGGCGGGAAAAGGTTCCTAGCGGACTGATATTGAAAAAATTCGACTTCTTGCTAAGTAATACATGTTAAAACGAATCCAAAATGGCCATTTTGATCAATCTAGGTCGATAATTGTCCGAGATATGGGGATATTCAGGTAATATTCCAGAATTAGTCATAATAGTGTGTTTTTTGGATAAGACTCCCATTTAAAGGCGGGAAAAGGTTCCTAGCGGACTGATATTGAAAAAATTCGACTTCTTGCTAAGTAATACATGTTAAAACGAATCCAAAATGGCCATTTTGATCAATCTAGGTCGATAATTGTCCGAGATATGGGGATATTCAGGTAATATTCCAGAATTAGTCATAATAGTGTGTTTTTGGATAAGACTCCCATTTAAAGGCGGGAAAAGGTTCCTAGCGGACTGATATTGAAAAAATTCGACTTCTTGCTAAGTAATACATGTTAAAACGAATCCAAAATGGCCATTTTGATCAATCTAGGTCGATAATTGTCCGAGATATGGGGATATTCAGGTAATATTCCAGAATTAGTCATAATAGTGTGTTTTTGGATAAGACTCCCATTTAAAGGCGGGAAAAGGTTCCTAGCGGACTGATATTGAAAAAATTCGACTTCTAGCTAAGTAATACATGTTAAAACGAATCCAAAATGGCCATTTTGATCAATCTAGGTCGATAATTGTCCGAGATATGGGGATATTCAGGTAATATTCCAGAATTAGTCATAATAGTGTGTTTTTGGATAAGACTCCCATTTAAAGGCGGGAAAAGGTTCCTAGCGGACTGATATTGAAAAAATTCGACTTCTAGCTAAGTAATACATGTTAAAACGAATCCAAAATGGCCATTTTGATCAATCTAGGTCGATAATTGTCCGAGATATGGGGATATTCAGGTAATATTCCAGAATTAGTCATAATAGTGTGTTTTTGGATAAGACTCCCATTTAAAGGCGGGAAAAGGTTCCTAGCGGACTGATATTGAAAAAATTCGACTTCTTGCTAAGTAATACATGTTAAAACGAATCCAAAATGGCCATTTTGATCAATCTAGGTCGATAATTGTCCGAGATATGGGGATATTCAGGTAATATTCCAGAATTAGTCATAATAGTGTGTTTTTGGATAAGACTCCCATTTAAAGGCGGGAAAAGGTTCCTAGCGGACTGATATTGAAAAAATTCGACTTCTTGCTAAGTAATACATGTTAAAACGAATCCAAAATGGCCATTTTGATCAATCTAGGTCGATAATTGTCCGAGATATGGGGATATTCAGGTAATATTCCAGAATTAGTCATAATAGTGTGTTTTTGGATAAGACTCCCATTTAAAGGCGGGAAAAGGTTCCTAGCGGACTGATATTGAAAAAATTCGACTTCTAGCTAGGTAATACATGTTAAAACGAATCCAAAATGGCCATTTTGATCAATCTAGGTCGATAATTGTCCGAGATATGGGGATATTCAGGTAATATTCCAGAATTAGTCATAATAGTGTGTTTTTGGATAAGACTCCCATTTAAAGGCGGGAAAAGGTTCCTAGCGGACTGATATTGAAAAAATTCGACTTCTTAGCTAAGTAATACATGTTAAAACGAATCCAAAATGGCCATTTTGATCAATCTAGGTCGATAATTGTCCGAGATATGGGGATATTCAGGTAATATTCCAGAATTAGTCATAATAGTGTGTTTTTGGATAAGACTCCCATTTAAAGGCGGGAAAAGGTTCCTAGCGGACTGATATTGAAAAAATTCGACTTCTTGCTAAGTAATACATGTTAAAACGAATCCAAAATGGCCATTTTGATCAATCTAGGTCGATAATTGTCCGAGATATGGGGATATTCAGGTAATATTCCAGAATTAGTCATAATAGTGTGTTTTTGGATAAGACTCCCATTTAAAGGCGGGAAAAGGTTCCTAGCGGACTGATATTGAAAAAATTCGACTTCTAGCTAAGTAATACATGTTAAAACGAATCCAAAATGGCCATTTTGATCAATCTAGGTCGATAATTGTCCGAGATATGGGGATATTCAGGTAATATTCCAGAATTAGTCATAATAGTGTGTTTTTGGATAAGACTCCCATTTAAAGGCGGGAAAAGGTTCCTAGCGGACTGATATTGAAAAAATTCGACTTCTAGCTAAGTAATACATGTTAAAACGAATCCAAAATGGCCATTTTGATCAATCTAGGTCGATAATTGTCCGAGATATGGGGATATTCAGGTAATATTCCAGAATTAGTCATAATAGTGTGTTTTTGGATAAGACTCCCATTTAAAGGCGGGAAAAGGTTCCTAGCGGACTGATATTGAAAAAATTCGACTTCTTGCTAAGTAATACATGTTAAAACGAATCCAAAATGGCCATTTTGATCAATCTAGGTCGATAATTGTCCGAGATATGGGGATATTCAGGTAATATTCCAGAATTAGTCATAATAGTGTGTTTTTGGATAAGACTCCCATTTAAAGGCGGGAAAAGGTTCCTAGCGGACTGATATTGAAAAAATTCGACTTCTTGCTAAGTAATACATGTTAAAACGAATCCAAAATGGCCATTTTGATCAATCTAGGTCGATAATTGTCCGAGATATGGGGATATTCAGGTAATATTCCAGAATTAGTCATAATAGTGTGTTTTTGGATAAGACTCCCATTTAAAGGCGGGAAAAGGTTCCTAGCGGACTGATATTGAAAAAATTCGACTTCTTGCTAAGTAATACATGTTAAAACGAATCCAAAATGGCCATTTTGATCAATCTAGGTCGATAATTGTCCGAGATATGGGGATATTCAGGTAATATTCCAGAATTAGTCATAATAGTGTGTTTTTGGATAAGACTCCCATTTAAAGGCGGGAAAAGGTTCCTAGCGGACTGATATTGAAAAAATTCGACTTCTAGCTAAGTAATACATGTTAAAACGAATCCAAAATGGCCATTTTGATCAATCTAGGTCGATAATTGTCCGAGATATGGGGATATTCAGGTAATATTCCAGAATTAGTCATAATAGTGTGTTTTTGGATAAGACTCCCATTTAAAGGCGGGAAAAGGTTCCTAGCGGACTGATATTGAAAAAATTCGACTTCTTGCTAAGTAATACATGTTAAAACGAATCCAAAATGGCCATTTTGATCAATCTAGGTCGATAATTGTCCGAGATATGGGGATATTCAGGTAATATTCCAGAATTAGTCATAATAGTGTGTTTTTGGATAAGACTCCCATTTAAAGGCGGGAAAAGGTTCCTAGCGGACTGATATTGAAAAAATTCGACTTCTAGCTAAGTAATACATGTTAAAACGAATCCAAAATGGCCATTTTGATCAATCTAGGTCGATAATTGTCCGAGATATGGGGATATTCAGGTAATATTCCAGAATTAGTCATAATAGTGTGTTTTTGGATAAGACTCCCATTTAAAGGCGGGAAAAGGTTCCTAGCGGACTGATATTGAAAAAATTCGACTTCTAGCTAGGTAATACATGTTAAAACGAATCCAAAATGGCCATTTTGATCAATCTAGGTCGATAATTGTCCGAGATATGGGGATATTCAGGTAATATTCCAGAATTAGTCATAATAGTGTGTTTTTGGATAAGACTCCCATTTAAAGGCGGGAAAAGGTTCCTAGCGGACTGATATTGAAAAAATTCGACTTCTAGCTAAGTAATACATGTTAAAACGAATCCAAAATGGCCATTTTGATCAATCTAGGTCGATAATTGTCCGAGATATGGGGATATTCAGGTAATATTCCAGAATTAGTCATAATAGTGTGTTTTTGGATAAGACTCCCATTTAAAGGCGGGAAAAGGTTCCTAGCGGACTGATATTGAAAAAATTCGACTTCTTGCTAAGTAATACATGTTAAAACGAATCCAAAATGGCCATTTTGATCAATCTAGGTCGATAATTGTCCGAGATATGGGGATATTCAGGTAATATTCCAGAATTAGTCATAATAGTGTGTTTTTGGATAAGACTCCCATTTAAAGGCGGGAAAAGGTTCCTAGCGGACTGATATTGAAAAAATTCGACTTCTTGCTAAGTAATACATGTTAAAACGAATCCAAAATGGCCATTTTGATCAATCTAGGTCGATAATTGTCCGAGATATGGGGATATTCAGGTAATATTCCAGAATTAGTCATAATAGTGTGTTTTTGGATAAGACTCCCATTTAAAGGCGGGAAAAGGTTCCTAGCGGACTGATATTGAAAAAATTCGACTTCTTGCTAAGTAATACATGTTAAAACGAATCCAAAATGGCCATTTTGATCAATCTAGGTCGATAATTGTCCGAGATATGGGGATATTCAGGTAATATTCCAGAATTAGTCATAATAGTGTGTTTTTGGATAAGACTCCCATTTAAAGGCGGGAAAAGGTTCCTAGCGGACTGATATTGAAAAAATTCGACTTCTTGCTAAGTAATACATGTTAAAACGAATCCAAAATGGCCATTTTGATCAATCTAGGTCGATAATTGTCCGAGATATGGGGATATTCAGGTAATATTCCAGAATTAGTCATAATAGTGTGTTTTTGGATAAGACTCCCATTTAAAGGCGGGAAAAGGTTCCTAGCGGACTGATATTGAAAAAATTCGACTTCTTGCTAAGTAATACATGTTAAAACGAATCCAAAATGGCCATTTTGATCAATCTAGGTCGATAATTGTCCGAGATATGGGGATATTCAGGTAATATTCCAGAATTAGTCATAATAGTGTGTTTTTGGATAAGACTCCCATTTAAAGGCGGGAAAAGGTTCCTAGCGGACTGATATTGAAAAAATTCGACTTCTAGCTAAGTAATACATGTTAAAACGAATCCAAAATGGCCATTTTGATCAATCTAGGTCGATAATTGTCCGAGATATGGGGATATTCAGGTAATATTCCAGAATTAGTCATAATAGTGTGTTTTTGGATAAGACTCCCATTTAAAGGCGGGAAAAGGTTCCTAGCGGACTGATATTGAAAAAATTCGACTTCTAGCTAAGTAATACATGTTAAAACGAATCCAAAATGGCCATTTTGATCAATCTAGGTCGATAATTGTCCGAGATATGGGGATATTCAGGTAATATTCCAGAATTAGTCATAATAGTGTGTTTTTGGATAAGACTCCCATTTAAAGGCGGGAAAAGGTTCCTAGCGGACTGATATTGAAAAAATTCGACTTCTTGCTAAGTAATACATGTTAAAACGAATCCAAAATGGCCATTTTGATCAATCTAGGTCGATAATTGTCCGAGATATGGGGATATTCAGGTAATATTCCAGAATTAGTCATAATAGTGTGTTTTTGGATAAGACTCCCATTTAAAGGCGGGAAAAGGTTCCTAGCGGACTGATATTGAAAAAATTCGACTTCTTGCTAAGTAATACATGTTAAAACGAATCCAAAATGGCCATTTTGATCAATCTAGGTCGATAATTGTCCGAGATATGGGGATATTCAGGTAATATTCCAGAATTAGTCATAATAGTGTGTTTTTGGATAAGACTCCCATTTAAAGGCGGGAAAAGGTTCCTAGCGGACTGATATTGAAAAAATTCGACTTCTTGCTAAGTAATACATGTTAAAACGAATCCAAAATGGCCATTTTGATCAATCTAGGTCGATAATTGTCCGAGATATGGGGATATTCAGGTAATATTCCAGAATTAGTCATAATAGTGTGTTTTTGGATAAGACTCCCATTTAAAGGCGGGAAAAGGTTCCTAGCGGACTGATATTGAAAAAATTCGACTTCTTGCTAAGTAATACATGTTAAAACGAATCCAAAATGGCCATTTTGATCAATCTAGGTCGATAATTGTCCGAGATATGGGGATATTCAGGTAATATTCCAGAATTAGTCATAATAGTGTGTTTTTGGATAAGACTCCCATTTAAAGGCGGGAAAAGGTTCCTAGCGGACTGATATTGAAAAAATTCGACTTCTTGCTAAGTAATACATGTTAAAACGAATCCAAAATGGCCATTTTGATCAATCTAGGTCGATAATTGTCCGAGATATGGGGATATTCAGGTAATATTCCAGAATTAGTCATAATAGTGTGTTTTTGGATAAGACTCCCATTTAAAGGCGGGAAAAGGTTCCTAGCGGACTGATATTGAAAAAATTCGACTTCTTGCTAAGTAATACATGTTAAAACGAATCCAAAATGGCCATTTTGATCAATCTAGGTCGATAATTGTCCGAGATATGGGGATATTCAGGTAATATTCCAGAATTAGTCATAATAGTGTGTTTTTGGATAAGACTCCCATTTAAAGGCGGGAAAAGGTTCCTAGCGGACTGATATTGAAAAAATTCGACTTCTTGCTAAGTAATACATGTTAAAACGAATCCAAAATGGCCATTTTGATCAATCTAGGTCGATAATTGTCCGAGATATGGGGATATTCAGGTAATATTCCAGAATTAGTCATAATAGTGTGTTTTTGGATAAGACTCCCATTTAAAGGCGGGAAAAGGTTCCTAGCGGACTGATATTGAAAAAATTCGACTTCTTGCTAAGTAATACATGTTAAAACGAATCCAAAATGGCCATTTTGATCAATCTAGGTCGATAATTGTCCGAGATATGGGGATATTCAGGTAATATTCCAGAATTAGTCATAATAGTGTGTTTTTGGATAAGACTCCCATTTAAAGGCGGGAAAAGGTTCCTAGCGGACTGATATTGAAAAAATTCGACTTCTTGCTAAGTAATACATGTTAAAACGAATCCAAAATGGCCATTTTGATCAATCTAGGTCGATAATTGTCCGAGATATGGGGATATTCAGGTAATATTCCAGAATTAGTCATAATAGTGTGTTTTTGGATAAGACTCCCATTTAAAGGCGGGAAAAGGTTCCTAGCGGACTGATATTGAAAAAATTCGACTTCTTGCTAAGTAATACATGTTAAAACGAATCCAAAATGGCCATTTTGATCAATCTAGGTCGATAATTGTCCGAGATATGGGGATATTCAGGTAATATTCCAGAATTAGTCATAATAGTGTGTTTTTGGATAAGACTCCCATTTAAAGGCGGGAAAAGGTTCCTAGCGGACTGATATTGAAAAAATTCGACTTCTTGCTAAGTAATACATGTTAAAACGAATCCAAAATGGCCATTTTGATCAATCTAGGTCGATAATTGTCCGAGATATGGGGATATTCAGGTAATATTCCAGAATTAGTCATAATAGTGTGTTTTTGGATAAGACTCCCATTTAAAGGCGGGAAAAGGTTCCTAGCGGACTGATATTGAAAAAATTCGACTTCTTGCTAAGTAATACATGTTAAAACGAATCCAAAATGGCCATTTTGATCAATCTAGGTCGATAATTGTCCGAGATATGGGGATATTCAGGTAATATTCCAGAATTAGTCATAATAGTGTGTTTTTGGATAAGACTCCCATTTAAAGGCGGGAAAAGGTTCCTAGCGGACTGATATTGAAAAAATTCGACTTCTTGCTAAGTAATACATGTTAAAACGAATCCAAAATGGCCATTTTGATCAATCTAGGTCGATAATTGTCCGAGATATGGGGATATTCAGGTAATATTCCAGAATTAGTCATAATAGTGTGTTTTTGGATAAGACTCCCATTTAAAGGCGGGAAAAGGTTCCTAGCGGACTGATATTGAAAAAATTCGACTTCTTGCTAAGTAATACATGTTAAAACGAATCCAAAATGGCCATTTTGATCAATCTAGGTCGATAATTGTCCGAGATATGGGGATATTCAGGTAATATTCCAGAATTAGTCATAATAGTGTGTTTTTGGATAAGACTCCCATTTAAAGGCGGGAAAAGGTTCCTAGCGGACTGATATTGAAAAAATTCGACTTCTTGCTAAGTAATACATGTTAAAACGAATCCAAAATGGCCATTTTGATCAATCTAGGTCGATAATTGTCCGAGATATGGGGATATTCAGGTAATATTCCAGAATTAGTCATAATAGTGTGTTTTTGGATAAGACTCCCATTTAAAGGCGGGAAAAGGTTCCTAGCGGACTGATATTGAAAAAATTCGACTTCTTGCTAAGTAATACATGTTAAAACGAATCCAAAATGGCCATTTTGATCAATCTAGGTCGATAATTGTCCGAGATATGGGGATATTCAGGTAATATTCCAGAATTAGTCATAATAGTGTGTTTTTGGATAAGACTCCCATTTTAAAGGCGCGGAAAAGGTTCCTAGCGGACTGATATTGAAAAAATTCGACTTCTTGCTAAGTAATACATGTTAAAACGAATCCAAAATGGCCATTTTGATCAATCTAGGTCGATAATTGTCCGAGATATGGGGATATTCAGGTAATATTCCAGAATTAGTCATAATAGTGTGTTTTTGGATAAGACTCCCATTTAAAGGCGGGAAAAGGTTCCTAGCGGACTGATATTGAAAAAATTCGACTTCTTGCTAAGTAATACATGTTAAAACGAATCCAAAATGGCCATTTTGATCAATCTAGGTCGATAATTGTCCGAGATATGGGGATATTCAGGTAATATTCCAGAATTAGTCATAATAGTGTGTTTTTGGATAAGACTCCCATTTAAAGGCGGGAAAAGGTTCCTAGCGGACTGATATTGAAAAAATTCGACTTCTTGCTAAGTAATACATGTTAAAACGAATCCAAAATGGCCATTTTGATCAATCTAGGTCGATAATTGTCCGAGATATGGGGATATTCAGGTAATATTCCAGAATTAGTCATAATAGTGTGTTTTTGGATAAGACTCCCATTTAAAGGCGGGAAAAGGTTCCTAGCGGACTGATATTGAAAAAATTCGACTTCTTGCTAAGTAATACATGTTAAAACGAATCCAAAATGGCCATTTTGATCAATCTAGGTCGATAATTGTCCGAGATATGGGGATATTCAGGTAATATTCCAGAATTAGTCATAATAGTGTGTTTTTGGATAAGACTCCCATTTAAAGGCGGGAAAAGGTTCCTAGCGGACTGATATTGAAAAAATTCGACTTCTTGCTAAGTAATACATGTTAAAACGAATCCAAAATGGCCATTTTGATCAATCTAGGTCGATAATTGTCCGAGATATGGGGATATTCAGGTAATATTCCAGAATTAGTCATAATAGTGTGTTTTTGGATAAGACTCCCATTTAAAGGCGGGAAAAGGTTCCTAGCGGACTGATATTGAAAAAATTCGACTTCTTGCTAAGTAATACATGTTAAAACGAATCCAAAATGGCCATTTTGATCAATCTAGGTCGATAATTGTCCGAGATATGGGGATATTCAGGTAATATTCCAGAATTAGTCATAATAGTGTGTTTTTGGATAAGACTCCCATTTAAAGGCGGGAAAAGGTTCCTAGCGGACTGATATTGAAAAAATTCGACTTCTTGCTAAGTAATACATGTTAAAACGAATCCAAAATGGCCATTTTGATCAATCTAGGTCGATAATTGTCCGAGATATGGGGATATTCAGGTAATATTCCAGAATTAGTCATAATAGTGTGTTTTTGGATAAGACTCCCATTTAAAGGCGGGAAAAGGTTCCTAGCGGACTGATATTGAAAAAATTCGACTTCTAGCTAAGTAATACATGTTAAAACGAATCCAAAATGGCCATTTTGATCAATCTAGGTCGATAATTGTCCGAGATATGGGGATATTCAGGTAATATTCCAGAATTAGTCATAATAGTGTGTTTTTGGATAAGACTCCCATTTAAAGGCGGGAAAAGGTTCCTAGCGGACTGATATTGAAAAAATTCGACTTCTTGCTAAGTAATACATGTTAAAACGAATCCAAAATGGCCATTTTGATCAATCTAGGTCGATAATTGTCCGAGATATGGGGATATTCAGGTAATATTCCAGAATTAGTCATAATAGTGTGTTTTTGGATAAGACTCCCATTTAAAGGCGGGAAAAGGTTCCTAGCGGACTGATATTGAAAAAATTCGACTTCTTGCTAAGTAATACATGTTAAAACGAATCCAAAATGGCCATTTTGATCAATCTAGGTCGATAATTGTCCGAGATATGGGGATATTCAGGTAATATTCCAGAATTAGTCATAATAGTGTGTTTTTGGATAAGACTCCCATTTAAAGGCGGGAAAAGGTTCCTAGCGGACTGATATTGAAAAAATTCGACTTCTTGCTAAGTAATACATGTTAAAACGAATCCAAAATGGCCATTTTGATCAATCTAGGTCGATAATTGTCCGAGATATGGGGATATTCAGGTAATATTCCAGAATTAGTCATAATAGTGTGTTTTTGGATAAGACTCCCATTTAAAGGCGGGAAAAGGTTCCTAGCGGACTGATATTGAAAAAATTCGACTTCTTGCTAAGTAATACATGTTAAAACGAATCCAAAATGGCCATTTTGATCAATCTAGGTCGATAATTGTCCGAGATATGGGGATATTCAGGTAATATTCCAGAATTAGTCATAATAGTGTGTTTTTGGATAAGACTCCCATTTAAAGGCGGGAAAAGGTTCCTAGCGGACTGATATTGAAAAAATTCGACTTCTTGCTAAGTAATACATGTTAAAACGAATCCAAAATGGCCATTTTGATCAATCTAGGTCGATAATTGTCCGAGATATGGGGATATTCAGGTAATATTCCAGAATTAGTCATAATAGTGTGTTTTTGGATAAGACTCCCATTTAAAGGCGGGAAAAGGTTCCTAGCGGACTGATATTGAAAAAATTCGACTTCTTGCTAAGTAATACATGTTAAAACGAATCCAAAATGGCCATTTTGATCAATCTAGGTCGATAATTGTCCGAGATATGGGGATATTCAGGTAATATTCCAGAATTAGTCATAATAGTGTGTTTTTGGATAAGACTCCCATTTAAAGGCGGGAAAAGGTTCCTAGCGGACTGATATTGAAAAAATTCGACTTCTTGCTAAGTAATACATGTTAAAACGAATCCAAAATGGCCATTTTGATCAATCTAGGTCGATAATTGTCCGAGATATGGGGATATTCAGGTAATATTCCAGAATTAGTCATAATAGTGTGTTTTTGGATAAGACTCCCATTTAAAGGCGGGAAAAGGTTCCTAGCGGACTGATATTGAAAAAATTCGACTTCTTGCTAAGTAATACATGTTAAAACGAATCCAAAATGGCCATTTTGATCAATCTAGGTCGATAATTGTCCGAGATATGGGGATATTCAGGTAATATTCCAGAATTAGTCATAATAGTGTGTTTTTGGATAAGACTCCCATTTAAAGGCGGGAAAAGGTTCCTAGCGGACTGATATTGAAAAAATTCGACTTCTTGCTAAGTAATACATGTTAAAACGAATCCAAAATGGCCATTTTGATCAATCTAGGTCGATAATTGTCCGAGATATGGGGATATTCAGGTAATATTCCAGAATTAGTCATAATAGTGTGTTTTTGGATAAGACTCCCATTTAAAGGCGGGAAAAGGTTCCTAGCGGACTGATATTGAAAAAATTCGACTTCTTGCTAAGTAATACATGTTAAAACGAATCCAAAATGGCCATTTTGATCAATCTAGGTCGATAATTGTCCGAGATATGGGGATATTCAGGTAATATTCCAGAATTAGTCATAATAGTGTGTTTTTGGATAAGACTCCCATTTAAAGGCGGGAAAAGGTTCCTAGCGGACTGATATTGAAAAAATTCGACTTCTTGCTAAGTAATACATGTTAAAACGAATCCAAAATGGCCATTTTGATCAATCTAGGTCGATAATTGTCCGAGATATGGGGATATTCAGGTAATATTCCAGAATTAGTCATAATAGTGTGTTTTTGGATAAGACTCCCATTTAAAGGCGGGAAAAGGTTCCTAGCGGACTGATATTGAAAAAATTCGACTTCTTGCTAAGTAATACATGTTAAAACGAATCCAAAATGGCCATTTTGATCAATCTAGGTCGATAATTGTCCGAGATATGGGGATATTCAGGTAATATTCCAGAATTAGTCATAATAGTGTGTTTTTGGATAAGACTCCCATTTAAAGGCGGGAAAAGGTTCCTAGCGGACTGATATTGAAAAAATTCGACTTCTTGCTAAGTAATACATGTTAAAACGAATCCAAAATGGCCATTTTGATCAATCTAGGTCGATAATTGTCCGAGATATGGGGATATTCAGGTAATATTCCAGAATTAGTCATAATAGTGTGTTTTTGGATAAGACTCCCATTTAAAGGCGGGAAAAGGTTCCTAGCGGACTGATATTGAAAAAATTCGACTTCTTGCTAAGTAATACATGTTAAAACGAATCCAAAATGGCCATTTTGATCAATCTAGGTCGATAATTGTCCGAGATATGGGGATATTCAGGTAATATTCCAGAATTAGTCATAATAGTGTGTTTTTGGATAAGACTCCCATTTAAAGGCGGGAAAAGGTTCCTAGCGGACTGATATTGAAAAAATTCGACTTCTTGCTAAGTAATACATGTTAAAACGAATCCAAAATGGCCATTTTGATCAATCTAGGTCGATAATTGTCCGAGATATGGGGATATTCAGGTAATATTCCAGAATTAGTCATAATAGTGTGTTTTTGGATAAGACTCCCATTTAAAGGCGGGAAAAGGTTCCTAGCGGACTGATATTGAAAAAATTCGACTTCTTGCTAAGTAATACATGTTAAAACGAATCCAAAATGGCCATTTTGATCAATCTAGGTCGATAATTGTCCGAGATATGGGGATATTCAGGTAATATTCCAGAATTAGTCATAATAGTGTGTTTTTGGATAAGACTCCCATTTAAAGGCGGGAAAAGGTTCCTAGCGGACTGATATTGAAAAAATTCGACTTCTTGCTAAGTAATACATGTTAAAACGAATCCAAAATGGCCATTTTGATCAATCTAGGTCGATAATTGTCCGAGATATGGGGATATTCAGGTAATATTCCAGAATTAGTCATAATAGTGTGTTTTTGGATAAGACTCCCATTTAAAGGCGGGAAAAGGTTCCTAGCGGACTGATATTGAAAAAATTCGACTTCTTGCTAAGTAATACATGTTAAAACGAATCCAAAATGGCCATTTTGATCAATCTAGGTCGATAATTGTCCGAGATATGGGGATATTCAGGTAATATTCCAGAATTAGTCATAATAGTGTGTTTTTGGATAAGACTCCCATTTAAAGGCGGGAAAAGGTTCCTAGCGGACTGATATTGAAAAAATTCGACTTCTTGCTAAGTAATACATGTTAAAACGAATCCAAAATGGCCATTTTGATCAATCTAGGTCGATAATTGTCCGAGATATGGGGATATTCAGGTAATATTCCAGAATTAGTCATAATAGTGTGTTTTTGGATAAGACTCCCATTTAAAGGCGGGAAAAGGTTCCTAGCGGACTGATATTGAAAAAATTCGACTTCTTGCTAAGTAATACATGTTAAAACGAATCCAAAATGGCCATTTTGATCAATCTAGGTCGATAATTGTCCGAGATATGGGGATATTCAGGTAATATTCCAGAATTAGTCATAATAGTGTGTTTTTGGATAAGACTCCCATTTAAAGGCGGGAAAAGGTTCCTAGCGGACTGATATTGAAAAAATTCGACTTCTTGCTAAGTAATACATGTTAAAACGAATCCAAAATGGCCATTTTGATCAATCTAGGTCGATAATTGTCCGAGATATGGGGATATTCAGGTAATATTCCAGAATTAGTCATAATAGTGTGTTTTTGGATAAGACTCCCATTTAAAGGCGGGAAAAGGTTCCTAGCGGACTGATATTGAAAAAATTCGACTTCTTGCTAAGTAATACATGTTAAAACGAATCCAAAATGGCCATTTTGATCAATCTAGGTCGATAATTGTCCGAGATATGGGGATATTCAGGTAATATTCCAGAATTAGTCATAATAGTGTGTTTTTGGATAAGACTCCCATTTAAAGGCGGGAAAAGGTTCCTAGCGGACTGATATTGAAAAAATTCGACTTCTTGCTAAGTAATACATGTTAAAACGAATCCAAAATGGCCATTTTGATCAATCTAGGTCGATAATTGTCCGAGATATGGGGATATTCAGGTAATATTCCAGAATTAGTCATAATAGTGTGTTTTTGGATAAGACTCCCATTTAAAGGCGGGAAAAGGTTCCTAGCGGACTGATATTGAAAAAATTCGACTTCTTGCTAAGTAATACATGTTAAAACGAATCCAAAATGGCCATTTTGATCAATCTAGGTCGATAATTGTCCGAGATATGGGGATATTCAGGTAATATTCCAGAATTAGTCATAATAGTGTGTTTTTGGATAAGACTCCCATTTAAAGGCGGGAAAAGGTTCCTAGCGGACTGATATTGAAAAAATTCGACTTCTTGCTAAGTAATACATGTTAAAACGAATCCAAAATGGCCATTTTGATCAATCTAGGTCGATAATTGTCCGAGATATGGGGATATTCAGGTAATATTCCAGAATTAGTCATAATAGTGTGTTTTTGGATAAGACTCCCATTTAAAGGCGGGAAAAGGTTCCTAGCGGACTGATATTGAAAAAATTCGACTTCTTGCTAAGTAATACATGTTAAAACGAATCCAAAATGGCCATTTTGATCAATCTAGGTCGATAATTGTCCGAGATATGGGGATATTCAGGTAATATTCCAGAATTAGTCATAATAGTGTGTTTTTGGATAAGACTCCCATTTAAAGGCGGGAAAAGGTTCCTAGCGGACTGATATTGAAAAAATTCGACTTCTTGCTAAGTAATACATGTTAAAACGAATCCAAAATGGCCATTTTGATCAATCTAGGTCGATAATTGTCCGAGATATGGGGATATTCAGGTAATATTCCAGAATTAGTCATAATAGTGTGTTTTTGGATAAGACTCCCATTTAAAGGCGGGAAAAGGTTCCTAGCGGACTGATATTGAAAAAATTCGACTTCTAGCTAAGTAATACATGTTAAAACGAATCCAAAATGGCCATTTTGATCAATCTAGGTCGATAATTGTCCGAGATATGGGGATATTCAGGTAATATTCCAGAATTAGTCATAATAGTGTGTTTTTGGATAAGACTCCCATTTAAAGGCGGGAAAAGGTTCCTAGCGGACTGATATTGAAAAAATTCGACTTCTAGCTAAGTAATACATGTTAAAACGAATCCAAAATGGCCATTTTGATCAATCTAGGTCGATAATTGTCCGAGATATGGGGATATTCAGGTAATATTCCAGAATTAGTCATAATAGTGTGTTTTTGGATAAGACTCCCATTTAAAGGCGGGAAAAGGTTCCTAGCGGACTGATATTGAAAAAATTCGACTTCTTGCTAAGTAATACATGTTAAAACGAATCCAAAATGGCCATTTTGATCAATCTAGGTCGATAATTGTCCGAGATATGGGGATATTCAGGTAATATTCCAGAATTAGTCATAATAGTGTGTTTTTGGATAAGACTCCCATTTAAAGGCGGGAAAAGGTTCCTAGCGGACTGATATTGAAAAAATTCGACTTCTTGCTAAGTAATACATGTTAAAACGAATCCAAAATGGCCATTTTGATCAATCTAGGTCGATAATTGTCCGAGATATGGGGATATTCAGGTAATATTCCAGAATTAGTCATAATAGTGTGTTTTTGGATAAGACTCCCATTTAAAGGCGGGAAAAGGTTCCTAGCGGACTGATATTGAAAAAATTCGACTTCTAGCTAAGTAATACATGTTAAAACGAATCCAAAATGGCCATTTTGATCAATCTAGGTCGATAATTGTCCGAGATATGGGGATATTCAGGTAATATTCCAGAATTAGTCATAATAGTGTGTTTTTGGATAAGACTCCCATTTAAAGGCGGGAAAAGGTTCCTAGCGGACTGATATTGAAAAAATTCGACTTCTTGCTAAGTAATACATGTTAAAACGAATCCAAAATGGCCATTTTGATCAATCTAGGTCGATAATTGTCCGAGATATGGGGATATTCAGGTAATATTCCAGAATTAGTCATAATAGTGTGTTTTTGGATAAGACTCCCATTTAAAGGCGGGAAAAGGTTCCTAGCGGACTGATATTGAAAAAATTCGACTTCTTGCTAAGTAATACATGTTAAAACGAATCCAAAATGGCCATTTTGATCAATCTAGGTCGATAATTGTCCGAGATATGGGGATATTCAGGTAATATTCCAGAATTAGTCATAATAGTGTGTTTTTGGATAAGACTCCCATTTAAAGGCGGGAAAAGGTTCCTAGCGGACTGATATTGAAAAAATTCGACTTCTTGCTAAGTAATACATGTTAAAACGAATCCAAAATGGCCATTTTGATCAATCTAGGTCGATAATTGTCCGAGATATGGGGATATTCAGGTAATATTCCAGAATTAGTCATAATAGTGTGTTTTTGGATAAGACTCCCATTTAAAGGCGGGAAAAGGTTCCTAGCGGACTGATATTGAAAAAATTCGACTTCTTGCTAAGTAATACATGTTAAAACGAATCCAAAATGGCCATTTTGATCAATCTAGGTCGATAATTGTCCGAGATATGGGGATATTCAGGTAATATTCCAGAATTAGTCATAATAGTGTGTTTTTGGATAAGACTCCCATTTAAAGGCGGGAAAAGGTTCCTAGCGGACTGATATTGAAAAAATTCGACTTCTTGCTAAGTAATACATGTTAAAACGAATCCAAAATGGCCATTTTGATCAATCTAGGTCGATAATTGTCCGAGATATGGGGATATTCAGGTAATATTCCAGAATTAGTCATAATAGTGTGTTTTTGGATAAGACTCCCATTTAAAGGCGGGAAAAGGTTCCTAGCGGACTGATATTGAAAAAATTCGACTTCTTGCTAAGTAATACATGTTAAAACGAATCCAAAATGGCCATTTTGATCAATCTAGGTCGATAATTGTCCGAGATATGGGGATATTCAGGTAATATTCCAGAATTAGTCATAATAGTGTGTTTTTGGATAAGACTCCCATTTAAAGGCGGGAAAAGGTTCCTAGCGGACTGATATTGAAAAAATTCGACTTCTTGCTAAGTAATACATGTTAAAACGAATCCAAAATGGCCATTTTGATCAATCTAGGTCGATAATTGTCCGAGATATGGGGATATTCAGGTAATATTCCAGAATTAGTCATAATAGTGTGTTTTTGGATAAGACTCCCATTTAAAGGCGGGAAAAGGTTCCTAGCGGACTGATATTGAAAAAATTCGACTTCTTGCTAAGTAATACATGTTAAAACGAATCCAAAATGGCCATTTTGATCAATCTAGGTCGATAATTGTCCGAGATATGGGGATATTCAGGTAATATTCCAGAATTAGTCATAATAGTGTGTTTTTGGATAAGACTCCCATTTAAAGGCGGGAAAAGGTTCCTAGCGGACTGATATTGAAAAAATTCGACTTCTTGCTAAGTAATACATGTTAAAACGAATCCAAAATGGCCATTTTGATCAATCTAGGTCGATAATTGTCCGAGATATGGGGATATTCAGGTAATATTCCAGAATTAGTCATAATAGTGTGTTTTTGGATAAGACTCCCATTTAAAGGCGGGAAAAGGTTCCTAGCGGACTGATATTGAAAAAATTCGACTTCTTGCTAAGTAATACATGTTAAAACGAATCCAAAATGGCCATTTTGATCAATCTAGGTCGATAATTGTCCGAGATATGGGGATATTCAGGTAATATTCCAGAATTAGTCATAATAGTGTGTTTTTGGATAAGACTCCCATTTAAAGGCGGGAAAAGGTTCCTAGCGGACTGATATTGAAAAAATTCGACTTCTTGCTAAGTAATACATGTTAAAACGAATCCAAAATGGCCATTTTGATCAATCTAGGTCGATAATTGTCCGAGATATGGGGATATTCAGGTAATATTCCAGAATTAGTCATAATAGTGTGTTTTTGGATAAGACTCCCATTTAAAGGCGGGAAAAGGTTCCTAGCGGACTGATATTGAAAAAATTCGACTTCTTGCTAAGTAATACATGTTAAAACGAATCCAAAATGGCCATTTTGATCAATCTAGGTCGATAATTGTCCGAGATATGGGGATATTCAGGTAATATTCCAGAATTAGTCATAATAGTGTGTTTTTGGATAAGACTCCCATTTAAAGGCGGGAAAAGGTTCCTAGCGGACTGATATTGAAAAAATTCGACTTCTTGCTAAGTAATACATGTTAAAACGAATCCAAAATGGCCATTTTGATCAATCTAGGTCGATAATTGTCCGAGATATGGGGATATTCAGGTAATATTCCAGAATTAGTCATAATAGTGTGTTTTTGGATAAGACTCCCATTTAAAGGCGGGAAAAGGTTCCTAGCGGACTGATATTGAAAAAATTCGACTTCTAGCTAAGTAATACATGTTAAAACGAATCCAAAATGGCCATTTTGATCAATCTAGGTCGATAATTGTCCGAGATATGGGGATATTCAGGTAATATTCCAGAATTAGTCATAATAGTGTGTTTTTGGATAAGACTCCCATTTAAAGGCGGGAAAAGGTTCCTAGCGGACTGATATTGAAAAAATTCGACTTCTTGCTAAGTAATACATGTTAAAACGAATCCAAAATGGCCATTTTGATCAATCTAGGTCGATAATTGTCCGAGATATGGGGATATTCAGGTAATATTCCAGAATTAGTCATAATAGTGTGTTTTTGGATAAGACTCCCATTTAAAGGCGGGAAAAGGTTCCTAGCGGACTGATATTGAAAAAATTCGACTTCTTGCTAAGTAATACATGTTAAAACGAATCCAAAATGGCCATTTTGATCAATCTAGGTCGATAATTGTCCGAGATATGGGGATATTCAGGTAATATTCCAGAATTAGTCATAATAGTGTGTTTTTGGATAAGACTCCCATTTAAAGGCGGGAAAAGGTTCCTAGCGGACTGATATTGAAAAAATTCGACTTCTTGCTAAGTAATACATGTTAAAACGAATCCAAAATGGCCATTTTGATCAATCTAGGTCGATAATTGTCCGAGATATGGGGATATTCAGGTAATATTCCAGAATTAGTCATAATAGTGTGTTTTTGGATAAGACTCCCATTTAAAGGCGGGAAAAGGTTCCTAGCGGACTGATATTGAAAAAATTCGACTTCTTGCTAAGTAATACATGTTAAAACGAATCCAAAATGGCCATTTTGATCAATCTAGGTCGATAATTGTCCGAGATATGGGGATATTCAGGTAATATTCCAGAATTAGTCATAATAGTGTGTTTTTGGATAAGACTCCCATTTAAAGGCGGGAAAAGGTTCCTAGCGGACTGATATTGAAAAAATTCGACTTCTTGCTAAGTAATACATGTTAAAACGAATCCAAAATGGCCATTTTGATCAATCTAGGTCGATAATTGTCCGAGATATGGGGATATTCAGGTAATATTCCAGAATTAGTCATAATAGTGTGTTTTTGGATAAGACTCCCATTTAAAGGCGGGAAAAGGTTCCTAGCGGACTGATATTGAAAAAATTCGACTTCTAGCTAAGTAATACATGTTAAAACGAATCCAAAATGGCCATTTTGATCAATCTAGGTCGATAATTGTCCGAGATATGGGGATATTCAGGTAATATTCCAGAATTAGTCATAATAGTGTGTTTTTGGATAAGACTCCCATTTAAAGGCGGGAAAAGGTTCCTAGCGGACTGATATTGAAAAAATTCGACTTCTTGCTAAGTAATACATGTTAAAACGAATCCAAAATGGCCATTTTGATCAATCTAGGTCGATAATTGTCCGAGATATGGGGATATTCAGGTAATATTCCAGAATTAGTCATAATAGTGTGTTTTTGGATAAGACTCCCATTTAAAGGCGGGAAAAGGTTCCTAGCGGACTGATATTGAAAAAATTCGACTTCTTGCTAAGTAATACATGTTAAAACGAATCCAAAATGGCCATTTTGATCAATCTAGGTCGATAATTGTCCGAGATATGGGGATATTCAGGTAATATTCCAGAATTAGTCATAATAGTGTGTTTTTGGATAAGACTCCCATTTAAAGGCGGGAAAAGGTTCCTAGCGGACTGATATTGAAAAAATTCGACTTCTTGCTAAGTAATACATGTTAAAACGAATCCAAAATGGCCATTTTGATCAATCTAGGTCGATAATTGTCCGAGATATGGGGATATTCAGGTAATATTCCAGAATTAGTCATAATAGTGTGTTTTTGGATAAGACTCCCATTTAAAGGCGGGAAAAGGTTCCTAGCGGACTGATATTGAAAAAATTCGACTTCTTGCTAAGTAATACATGTTAAAACGAATCCAAAATGGCCATTTTGATCAATCTAGGTCGATAATTGTCCGAGATATGGGGATATTCAGGTAATATTCCAGAATTAGTCATAATAGTGTGTTTTTGGATAAGACTCCCATTTAAAGGCGGGAAAAGGTTCCTAGCGGACTGATATTGAAAAAATTCGACTTCTTGCTAAGTAATACATGTTAAAACGAATCCAAAATGGCCATTTTGATCAATCTAGGTCGATAATTGTCCGAGATATGGGGATATTCAGGTAATATTCCAGAATTAGTCATAATAGTGTGTTTTTGGATAAGACTCCCATTTAAAGGCGGGAAAAGGTTCCTAGCGGACTGATATTGAAAAAATTCGACTTCTTGCTAAGTAATACATGTTAAAACGAATCCAAAATGGCCATTTTGATCAATCTAGGTCGATAATTGTCCGAGATATGGGGATATTCAGGTAATATTCCAGAATTAGTCATAATAGTGTGTTTTTGGATAAGACTCCCATTTAAAGGCGGGAAAAGGTTCCTAGCGGACTGATATTGAAAAAATTCGACTTCTTGCTAAGTAATACATGTTAAAACGAATCCAAAATGGCCATTTTGATCAATCTAGGTCGATAATTGTCCGAGATATGGGGATATTCAGGTAATATTCCAGAATTAGTCATAATAGTGTGTTTTTGGATAAGACTCCCATTTAAAGGCGGGAAAAGGTTCCTAGCGGACTGATATTGAAAAAATTCGACTTCTTGCTAAGTAATACATGTTAAAACGAATCCAAAATGGCCATTTTGATCAATCTAGGTCGATAATTGTCCGAGATATGGGGATATTCAGGTAATATTCCAGAATTAGTCATAATAGTGTGTTTTTGGATAAGACTCCCATTTAAAGGCGGGAAAAGGTTCCTAGCGGACTGATATTGAAAAAATTCGACTTCTAGCTAAGTAATACATGTTAAAACGAATCCAAAATGGCCATTTTGATCAATCTAGGTCGATAATTGTCCGAGATATGGGGATATTCAGGTAATATTCCAGAATTAGTCATAATAGTGTGTTTTTGGATAAGACTCCCATTTAAAGGCGGGAAAAGGTTCCTAGCGGACTGATATTGAAAAAATTCGACTTCTTGCTAAGTAATACATGTTAAAACGAATCCAAAATGGCCATTTTGATCAATCTAGGTCGATAATTGTCCGAGATATGGGGATATTCAGGTAATATTCCAGAATTAGTCATAATAGTGTGTTTTTGGATAAGACTCCCATTTAAAGGCGGGAAAAGGTTCCTAGCGGACTGATATTGAAAAAATTCGACTTCTTGCTAAGTAATACATGTTAAAACGAATCCAAAATGGCCATTTTGATCAATCTAGGTCGATAATTGTCCGAGATATGGGGATATTCAGGTAATATTCCAGAATTAGTCATAATAGTGTGTTTTTGGATAAGACTCCCATTTAAAGGCGGGAAAAGGTTCCTAGCGGACTGATATTGAAAAAATTCGACTTCTTGCTAAGTAATACATGTTAAAACGAATCCAAAATGGCCATTTTGATCAATCTAGGTCGATAATTGTCCGAGATATGGGGATATTCAGGTAATATTCCAGAATTAGTCATAATAGTGTGTTTTTGGATAAGACTCCCATTTAAAGGCGGGAAAAGGTTCCTAGCGGACTGATATTGAAAAAATTCGACTTCTTGCTAAGTAATACATGTTAAAACGAATCCAAAATGGCCATTTTGATCAATCTAGGTCGATAATTGTCCGAGATATGGGGATATTCAGGTAATATTCCAGAATTAGTCATAATAGTGTGTTTTTGGATAAGACTCCCATTTAAAGGCGGGAAAAGGTTCCTAGCGGACTGATATTGAAAAAATTCGACTTCTTGCTAAGTAATACATGTTAAAACGAATCCAAAATGGCCATTTTGATCAATCTAGGTCGATAATTGTCCGAGATATGGGGATATTCAGGTAATATTCCAGAATTAGTCATAATAGTGTGTTTTTGGATAAGACTCCCATTTAAAGGCGGGAAAAGGTTCCTAGCGGACTGATATTGAAAAAATTCGACTTCTAGCTAAGTAATACATGTTAAAACGAATCCAAAATGGCCATTTTGATCAATCTAGGTCGATAATTGTCCGAGATATGGGGATATTCAGGTAATATTCCAGAATTAGTCATAATAGTGTGTTTTTGGATAAGACTCCCATTTAAAGGCGGGAAAAGGTTCCTAGCGGACTGATATTGAAAAAATTCGACTTCTTGCTAAGTAATACATGTTAAAACGAATCCAAAATGGCCATTTTGATCAATCTAGGTCGATAATTGTCCGAGATATGGGGATATTCAGGTAATATTCCAGAATTAGTCATAATAGTGTGTTTTTGGATAAGACTCCCATTTAAAGGCGGGGAAAAGGTTCCTAGCGGACTGATATTGAAAAAATTCGACTTCTAGCTAAGTAATACATGTTAAAACGAATCCAAAATGGCCATTTTGATCAATCTAGGTCGATAATTGTCCGAGATATGGGGATATTCAGGTAATATTCAGAATTAGTCATAATAGTGTGTTTTTGGATAAGACTCCCATTTAAAGGCGGGAAAAGGTTCCTAGCGGACTGATATTGAAAAAATTCGACTTCTTGCTAAGTAATACATGTTAAAACGAATCCAAAATGGCCATTTTGATCAATCTAGGTCGATAATTGTCCGAGATATGGGGATATTCAGGTAATATTCCAGAATTAGTCATAATAGTGTGTTTTTGGATAAGACTCCCATTTAAAGGCGGGAAAAGGTTCCTAGCGGACTGATATTGAAAAAATTCGACTTCTTGCTAAGTAATACATGTTAAAACGAATCCAAAATGGCCATTTTGATCAATCTAGGTCGATAATTGTCCGAGATATGGGGATATTCAGGTAATATTCCAGAATTAGTCATAATAGTGTGTTTTTGGATAAGACTCCCATTTAAAGGCGGGAAAAGGTTCCTAGCGGACTGATATTGAAAAAATTCGACTTCTAGCTAAGTAATACATGTTAAAACGAATCCAAAATGGCCATTTTGATCAATCTAGGTCGATAATTGTCCGAGATATGGGGATATTCAGGTAATATTCCAGAATTAGTCATAATAGTGTGTTTTTGGATAAGACTCCCATTTAAAGGCGGGAAAAGGTTCCTAGCGGACTGATATTGAAAAAATTCGACTTCTTGCTAAGTAATACATGTTAAAACGAATCCAAAATGGCCATTTTGATCAATCTAGGTCGATAATTGTCCGAGATATGGGGATATTCAGGTAATATTCCAGAATTAGTCATAATAGTGTGTTTTTGGATAAGACTCCCATTTAAAGGCGGGAAAAGGTTCCTAGCGGACTGATATTGAAAAAATTCGACTTCTTGCTAAGTAATACATGTTAAAACGAATCCAAAATGGCCATTTTGATCAATCTAGGTCGATAATTGTCCGAGATATGGGGATATTCAGGTAATATTCCAGAATTAGTCATAATAGTGTGTTTTTGGATAAGACTCCCATTTAAAGGCGGGAAAAGGTTCCTAGCGGACTGATATTGAAAAAATTCGACTTCTTGCTAAGTAATACATGTTAAAACGAATCCAAAATGGCCATTTTGATCAATCTAGGTCGATAATTGTCCGAGATATGGGGATATTCAGGTAATATTCCAGAATTAGTCATAATAGTGTGTTTTTGGATAAGACTCCCATTTAAAGGCGGGAAAAGGTTCCTAGCGGACTGATATTGAAAAAATTCGACTTCTAGCTAAGTAATACATGTTAAAACGAATCCAAAATGGCCATTTTGATCAATCTAGGTCGATAATTGTCCGAGATATGGGGATATTCAGGTAATATTCCAGAATTAGTCATAATAGTGTGTTTTTGGATAAGACTCCCATTTAAAGGCGGGAAAAGGTTCCTAGCGGACTGATATTGAAAAAATTCGACTTCTAGCTAAGTAATACATGTTAAAACGAATCCAAAATGGCCATTTTGATCAATCTAGGTCGATAATTGTCCGAGATATGGGGATATTCAGGTAATATTCCAGAATTAGTCATAATAGTGTGTTTTTGGATAAGACTCCCATTTAAAGGCGGGAAAAGGTTCCTAGCGGACTGATATTGAAAAAATTCGACTTCTTGCTAAGTAATACATGTTAAAACGAATCCAAAATGGCCATTTTGATCAATCTAGGTCGATAATTGTCCGAGATATGGGGATATTCAGGTAATATTCCAGAATTAGTCATAATAGTGTGTTTTTGGATAAGACTCCCATTTAAAGGCGGGAAAAGGTTCCTAGCGGACTGATATTGAAAAAATTCGACTTCTTGCTAAGTAATACATGTTAAAACGAATCCAAAATGGCCATTTTGATCAATCTAGGTCGATAATTGTCCGAGATATGGGGATATTCAGGTAATATTCCAGAATTAGTCATAATAGTGTGTTTTTGGATAAGACTCCCATTTAAAGGCGGGAAAAGGTTCCTAGCGGACTGATATTGAAAAAATTCGACTTCTTGCTAAGTAATACATGTTAAAACGAATCCAAAATGGCCATTTTGATCAATCTAGGTCGATAATTGTCCGAGATATGGGGATATTCAGGTAATATTCCAGAATTAGTCATAATAGTGTGTTTTTGGATAAGACTCCCATTTAAAGGCGGGAAAAGGTTCCTAGCGGACTGATATTGAAAAAATTCGACTTCTTGCTAAGTAATACATGTTAAAACGAATCCAAAATGGCCATTTTGATCAATCTAGGTCGATAATTGTCCGAGATATGGGGATATTCAGGTAATATTCCAGAATTAGTCATAATAGTGTGTTTTTGGATAAGACTCCCATTTAAAGGCGGGAAAAGGTTCCTAGCGGACTGATATTGAAAAAATTCGACTTCTTGCTAAGTAATACATGTTAAAACGAATCCAAAATGGCCATTTTGATCAATCTAGGTCGATAATTGTCCGAGATATGGGGATATTCAGGTAATATTCCAGAATTAGTCATAATAGTGTGTTTTTGGATAAGACTCCCATTTAAAGGCGGGAAAAGGTTCCTAGCGGACTGATATTGAAAAAATTCGACTTCTTGCTAAGTAATACATGTTAAAACGAATCCAAAATGGCCATTTTGATCAATCTAGGTCGATAATTGTCCGAGATATGGGGATATTCAGGTAATATTCCAGAATTAGTCATAATAGTGTGTTTTTGGATAAGACTCCCATTTAAAGGCGGGAAAAGGTTCCTAGCGGACTGATATTGAAAAAATTCGACTTCTAGCTAAGTAATACATGTTAAAACGAATCCAAAATGGCCATTTTGATCAATCTAGGTCGATAATTGTCCGAGATATGGGGATATTCAGGTAATATTCCAGAATTAGTCATAATAGTGTGTTTTTGGATAAGACTCCCATTTAAAGGCGGGAAAAGGTTCCTAGCGGACTGATATTGAAAAAATTCGACTTCTTGCTAAGTAATACATGTTAAAACGAATCCAAAATGGCCATTTTGATCAATCTAGGTCGATAATTGTCCGAGATATGGGGATATTCAGGTAATATTCCAGAATTAGTCATAATAGTGTGTTTTTGGATAAGACTCCCATTTAAAGGCGGGAAAAGGTTCCTAGCGGACTGATATTGAAAAAATTCGACTTCTTGCTAAGTAATACATGTTAAAACGAATCCAAAATGGCCATTTTGATCAATCTAGGTCGATAATTGTCCGAGATATGGGGATATTCAGGTAATATTCCAGAATTAGTCATAATAGTGTGTTTTTGGATAAGACTCCCATTTAAAGGCGGGAAAAGGTTCCTAGCGGACTGATATTGAAAAAATTCGACTTCTTGCTAAGTAATACATGTTAAAACGAATCCAAAATGGCCATTTTGATCAATCTAGGTCGATAATTGTCCGAGATATGGGGATATTCAGGTAATATTCCAGAATTAGTCATAATAGTGTGTTTTTGGATAAGACTCCCATTTAAAGGCGGGAAAAGGTTCCTAGCGGACTGATATTGAAAAAATTCGACTTCTTGCTAAGTAATACATGTTAAAACGAATCCAAAATGGCCATTTTGATCAATCTAGGTCGATAATTGTCCGAGATATGGGGATATTCAGGTAATATTCCAGAATTAGTCATAATAGTGTGTTTTTGGATAAGACTCCCATTTAAAGGCGGGAAAAGGTTCCTAGCGGACTGATATTGAAAAAATTCGACTTCTTGCTAAGTAATACATGTTAAAACGAATCCAAAATGGCCATTTTGATCAATCTAGGTCGATAATTGTCCGAGATATGGGGATATTCAGGTAATATTCCAGAATTAGTCATAATAGTGTGTTTTTGGATAAGACTCCCATTTAAAGGCGGGAAAAGGTTCCTAGCGGACTGATATTGAAAAAATTCGACTTCTTGCTAAGTAATACATGTTAAAACGAATCCAAAATGGCCATTTTGATCAATCTAGGTCGATAATTGTCCGAGATATGGGGATATTCAGGTAATATTCCAGAATTAGTCATAATAGTGTGTTTTTGGATAAGACTCCCATTTAAAGGCGGGAAAAGGTTCCTAGCGGACTGATATTGAAAAAATTCGACTTCTTGCTAAGTAATACATGTTAAAACGAATCCAAAATGGCCATTTTGATCAATCTAGGTCGATAATTGTCCGAGATATGGGGATATTCAGGTAATATTCCAGAATTAGTCATAATAGTGTGTTTTTGGATAAGACTCCCATTTAAAGGCGGGAAAAGGTTCCTAGCGGACTGATATTGAAAAAATTCGACTTCTTGCTAAGTAATACATGTTAAAACGAATCCAAAATGGCCATTTTGATCAATCTAGGTCGATAATTGTCCGAGATATGGGGATATTCAGGTAATATTCCAGAATTAGTCATAATAGTGTGTTTTTGGATAAGACTCCCATTTAAAGGCGGGAAAAGGTTCCTAGCGGACTGATATTGAAAAAATTCGACTTCTTGCTAAGTAATACATGTTAAAACGAATCCAAAATGGCCATTTTGATCAATCTAGGTCGATAATTGTCCGAGATATGGGGATATTCAGGTAATATTCCAGAATTAGTCATAATAGTGTGTTTTTGGATAAGACTCCCATTTAAAGGCGGGAAAAGGTTCCTAGCGGACTGATATTGAAAAAATTCGACTTCTTGCTAAGTAATACATGTTAAAACGAATCCAAAATGGCCATTTTGATCAATCTAGGTCGATAATTGTCCGAGATATGGGGATATTCAGGTAATATTCCAGAATTAGTCATAATAGTGTGTTTTTGGATAAGACTCCCATTTAAAGGCGGGAAAAGGTTCCTAGCGGACTGATATTGAAAAAATTCGACTTCTTGCTAAGTAATACATGTTAAAACGAATCCAAAATGGCCATTTTGATCAATCTAGGTCGATAATTGTCCGAGATATGGGGATATTCAGGTAATATTCCAGAATTAGTCATAATAGTGTGTTTTTGGATAAGACTCCCATTTAAAGGCGGGAAAAGGTTCCTAGCGGACTGATATTGAAAAAATTCGACTTCTTGCTAAGTAATACATGTTAAAACGAATCCAAAATGGCCATTTTGATCAATCTAGGTCGATAATTGTCCGAGATATGGGGATATTCAGGTAATATTCCAGAATTAGTCATAATAGTGTGTTTTTGGATAAGACTCCCATTTAAAGGCGGGAAAAGGTTCCTAGCGGACTGATATTGAAAAAATTCGACTTCTTGCTAAGTAATACATGTTAAAACGAATCCAAAATGGCCATTTTGATCAATCTAGGTCGATAATTGTCCGAGATATGGGGATATTCAGGTAATATTCCAGAATTAGTCATAATAGTGTGTTTTTGGATAAGACTCCCATTTAAAGGCGGGAAAAGGTTCCTAGCGGACTGATATTGAAAAAATTCGACTTCTTGCTAAGTAATACATGTTAAAACGAATCCAAAATGGCCATTTTGATCAATCTAGGTCGATAATTGTCCGAGATATGGGGATATTCAGGTAATATTCCAGAATTAGTCATAATAGTGTGTTTTTGGATAAGACTCCCATTTAAAGGCGGGAAAAGGTTCCTAGCGGACTGATATTGAAAAAATTCGACTTCTAGCTAAGTAATACATGTTAAAACGAATCCAAAATGGCCATTTTGATCAATCTAGGTCGATAATTGTCCGAGATATGGGGATATTCAGGTAATATTCCAGAATTAGTCATAATAGTGTGTTTTTGGATAAGACTCCCATTTAAAGGCGGGAAAAGGTTCCTAGCGGACTGATATTGAAAAAATTCGACTTCTTGCTAAGTAATACATGTTAAAACGAATCCAAAATGGCCATTTTGATCAATCTAGGTCGATAATTGTCCGAGATATGGGGATATTCAGGTAATATTCCAGAATTAGTCATAATAGTGTGTTTTTGGATAAGACTCCCATTTAAAGGCGGGAAAAGGTTCCTAGCGGACTGATATTGAAAAAATTCGACTTCTTGCTAAGTAATACATGTTAAAACGAATCCAAAATGGCCATTTTGATCAATCTAGGTCGATAATTGTCCGAGATATGGGGATATTCAGGTAATATTCCAGAATTAGTCATAATAGTGTGTTTTTGGATAAGACTCCCATTTAAAGGCGGGAAAAGGTTCCTAGCGGACTGATATTGAAAAAATTCGACTTCTTGCTAAGTAATACATGTTAAAACGAATCCAAAATGGCCATTTTGATCAATCTAGGTCGATAATTGTCCGAGATATGGGGATATTCAGGTAATATTCCAGAATTAGTCATAATAGTGTGTTTTTGGATAAGACTCCCATTTAAAGGCGGGAAAAGGTTCCTAGCGGACTGATATTGAAAAAATTCGACTTCTTGCTAAGTAATACATGTTAAAACGAATCCAAAATGGCCATTTTGATCAATCTAGGTCGATAATTGTCCGAGATATGGGGATATTCAGGTAATATTCCAGAATTAGTCATAATAGTGTGTTTTTGGATAAGACTCCCATTTAAAGGCGGGAAAAGGTTCCTAGCGGACTGATATTGAAAAAATTCGACTTCTTGCTAAGTAATACATGTTAAAACGAATCCAAAATGGCCATTTTGATCAATCTAGGTCGATAATTGTCCGAGATATGGGGATATTCAGGTAATATTCCAGAATTAGTCATAATAGTGTGTTTTTGGATAAGACTCCCATTTAAAGGCGGGAAAAGGTTCCTAGCGGACTGATATTGAAAAAATTCGACTTCTTGCTAAGTAATACATGTTAAAACGAATCCAAAATGGCCATTTTGATCAATCTAGGTCGATAATTGTCCGAGATATGGGGATATTCAGGTAATATTCCAGAATTAGTCATAATAGTGTGTTTTTGGATAAGACTCCCATTTAAAGGCGGGAAAAGGTTCCTAGCGGACTGATATTGAAAAAATTCGACTTCTTGCTAAGTAATACATGTTAAAACGAATCCAAAATGGCCATTTTGATCAATCTAGGTCGATAATTGTCCGAGATATGGGGATATTCAGGTAATATTCCAGAATTAGTCATAATAGTGTGTTTTTGGATAAGACTCCCATTTAAAGGCGGGAAAAGGTTCCTAGCGGACTGATATTGAAAAAATTCGACTTCTTGCTAAGTAATACATGTTAAAACGAATCCAAAATGGCCATTTTGATCAATCTAGGTCGATAATTGTCCGAGATATGGGGATATTCAGGTAATATTCCAGAATTAGTCATAATAGTGTGTTTTTGGATAAGACTCCCATTTAAAGGCGGGAAAAGGTTCCTAGCGGACTGATATTGAAAAAATTCGACTTCTTGCTAAGTAATACATGTTAAAACGAATCCAAAATGGCCATTTTGATCAATCTAGGTCGATAATTGTCCGAGATATGGGGATATTCAGGTAATATTCCAGAATTAGTCATAATAGTGTGTTTTTGGATAAGACTCCCATTTAAAGGCGGGAAAAGGTTCCTAGCGGACTGATATTGAAAAAATTCGACTTCTTGCTAAGTAATACATGTTAAAACGAATCCAAAATGGCCATTTTGATCAATCTAGGTCGATAATTGTCCGAGATATGGGGATATTCAGGTAATATTCCAGAATTAGTCATAATAGTGTGTTTTTGGATAAGACTCCCATTTAAAGGCGGGAAAAGGTTCCTAGCGGACTGATATTGAAAAAATTCGACTTCTTGCTAAGTAATACATGTTAAAACGAATCCAAAATGGCCATTTTGATCAATCTAGGTCGATAATTGTCCGAGATATGGGGATATTCAGGTAATATTCCAGAATTAGTCATAATAGTGTGTTTTTGGATAAGACTCCCATTTAAAGGCGGGAAAAGGTTCCTAGCGGACTGATATTGAAAAAATTCGACTTCTTGCTAAGTAATACATGTTAAAACGAATCCAAAATGGCCATTTTGATCAATCTAGGTCGATAATTGTCCGAGATATGGGGATATTCAGGTAATATTCCAGAATTAGTCATAATAGTGTGTTTTTGGATAAGACTCCCATTTAAAGGCGGGAAAAGGTTCCTAGCGGACTGATATTGAAAAAATTCGACTTCTTGCTAAGTAATACATGTTAAAACGAATCCAAAATGGCCATTTTGATCAATCTAGGTCGATAATTGTCCGAGATATGGGGATATTCAGGTAATATTCCAGAATTAGTCATAATAGTGTGTTTTTGGATAAGACTCCCATTTAAAGGCGGGAAAAGGTTCCTAGCGGACTGATATTGAAAAAATTCGACTTCTTGCTAAGTAATACATGTTAAAACGAATCCAAAATGGCCATTTTGATCAATCTAGGTCGATAATTGTCCGAGATATGGGGATATTCAGGTAATATTCCAGAATTAGTCATAATAGTGTGTTTTTGGATAAGACTCCCATTTAAAGGCGGGAAAAGGTTCCTAGCGGACTGATATTGAAAAAATTCGACTTCTTGCTAAGTAATACATGTTAAAACGAATCCAAAATGGCCATTTTGATCAATCTAGGTCGATAATTGTCCGAGATATGGGGATATTCAGGTAATATTCCAGAATTAGTCATAATAGTGTGTTTTTGGATAAGACTCCCATTTAAAGGCGGGAAAAGGTTCCTAGCGGACTGATATTGAAAAAATTCGACTTCTTGCTAAGTAATACATGTTAAAACGAATCCAAAATGGCCATTTTGATCAATCTAGGTCGATAATTGTCCGAGATATGGGGATATTCAGGTAATATTCCAGAATTAGTCATAATAGTGTGTTTTTGGATAAGACTCCCATTTAAAGGCGGGAAAAGGTTCCTAGCGGACTGATATTGAAAAAATTCGACTTCTTGCTAAGTAATACATGTTAAAACGAATCCAAAATGGCCATTTTGATCAATCTAGGTCGATAATTGTCCGAGATATGGGGATATTCAGGTAATATTCCAGAATTAGTCATAATAGTGTGTTTTTGGATAAGACTCCCATTTAAAGGCGGGAAAAGGTTCCTAGCGGACTGATATTGAAAAAATTCGACTTCTTGCTAAGTAATACATGTTAAAACGAATCCAAAATGGCCATTTTGATCAATCTAGGTCGATAATTGTCCGAGATATGGGGATATTCAGGTAATATTCCAGAATTAGTCATAATAGTGTGTTTTTGGATAAGACTCCCATTTAAAGGCGGGAAAAGGTTCCTAGCGGACTGATATTGAAAAAATTCGACTTCTTGCTAAGTAATACATGTTAAAACGAATCCAAAATGGCCATTTTGATCAATCTAGGTCGATAATTGTCCGAGATATGGGGATATTCAGGTAATATTCCAGAATTAGTCATAATAGTGTGTTTTTGGATAAGACTCCCATTTAAAGGCGGGAAAAGGTTCCTAGCGGACTGATATTGAAAAAATTCGACTTCTTGCTAAGTAATACATGTTAAAACGAATCCAAAATGGCCATTTTGATCAATCTAGGTCGATAATTGTCCGAGATATGGGGATATTCAGGTAATATTCCAGAATTAGTCATAATAGTGTGTTTTTGGATAAGACTCCCATTTAAAGGCGGGAAAAGGTTCCTAGCGGACTGATATTGAAAAAATTCGACTTCTTGCTAAGTAATACATGTTAAAACGAATCCAAAATGGCCATTTTGATCAATCTAGGTCGATAATTGTCCGAGATATGGGGATATTCAGGTAATATTCCAGAATTAGTCATAATAGTGTGTTTTTGGATAAGACTCCCATTTAAAGGCGGGAAAAGGTTCCTAGCGGACTGATATTGAAAAAATTCGACTTCTTGCTAAGTAATACATGTTAAAACGAATCCAAAATGGCCATTTTGATCAATCTAGGTCGATAATTGTCCGAGATATGGGGATATTCAGGTAATATTCCAGAATTAGTCATAATAGTGTGTTTTTGGATAAGACTCCCATTTAAAGGCGGGAAAAGGTTCCTAGCGGACTGATATTGAAAAAATTCGACTTCTTGCTAAGTAATACATGTTAAAACGAATCCAAAATGGCCATTTTGATCAATCTAGGTCGATAATTGTCCGAGATATGGGGATATTCAGGTAATATTCCAGAATTAGTCATAATAGTGTGTTTTTGGATAAGACTCCCATTTAAAGGCGGGAAAAGGTTCCTAGCGGACTGATATTGAAAAAATTCGACTTCTTGCTAAGTAATACATGTTAAAACGAATCCAAAATGGCCATTTTGATCAATCTAGGTCGATAATTGTCCGAGATATGGGGATATTCAGGTAATATTCCAGAATTAGTCATAATAGTGTGTTTTTGGATAAGACTCCCATTTAAAGGCGGGAAAAGGTTCCTAGCGGACTGATATTGAAAAAATTCGACTTCTTGCTAAGTAATACATGTTAAAACGAATCCAAAATGGCCATTTTGATCAATCTAGGTCGATAATTGTCCGAGATATGGGGATATTCAGGTAATATTCCAGAATTAGTCATAATAGTGTGTTTTTGGATAAGACTCCCATTTAAAGGCGGGAAAAGGTTCCTAGCGGACTGATATTGAAAAAATTCGACTTCTTGCTAAGTAATACATGTTAAAACGAATCCAAAATGGCCATTTTGATCAATCTAGGTCGATAATTGTCCGAGATATGGGGATATTCAGGTAATATTCCAGAATTAGTCATAATAGTGTGTTTTTGGATAAGACTCCCATTTAAAGGCGGGAAAAGGTTCCTAGCGGACTGATATTGAAAAAATTCGACTTCTTGCTAAGTAATACATGTTAAAACGAATCCAAAATGGCCATTTTGATCAATCTAGGTCGATAATTGTCCGAGATATGGGGATATTCAGGTAATATTCCAGAATTAGTCATAATAGTGTGTTTTTGGATAAGACTCCCATTTAAAGGCGGGAAAAGGTTCCTAGCGGACTGATATTGAAAAAATTCGACTTCTTGCTAAGTAATACATGTTAAAACGAATCCAAAATGGCCATTTTGATCAATCTAGGTCGATAATTGTCCGAGATATGGGGATATTCAGGTAATATTCCAGAATTAGTCATAATAGTGTGTTTTTGGATAAGACTCCCATTTAAAGGCGGGAAAAGGTTCCTAGCGGACTGATATTGAAAAAATTCGACTTCTTGCTAAGTAATACATGTTAAAACGAATCCAAAATGGCCATTTTGATCAATCTAGGTCGATAATTGTCCGAGATATGGGGATATTCAGGTAATATTCCAGAATTAGTCATAATAGTGTGTTTTTGGATAAGACTCCCATTTAAAGGCGGGAAAAGGTTCCTAGCGGACTGATATTGAAAAAATTCGACTTCTTGCTAAGTAATACATGTTAAAACGAATCCAAAATGGCCATTTTGATCAATCTAGGTCGATAATTGTCCGAGATATGGGGATATTCAGGTAATATTCCAGAATTAGTCATAATAGTGTGTTTTTGGATAAGACTCCCATTTAAAGGCGGGAAAAGGTTCCTAGCGGACTGATATTGAAAAAATTCGACTTCTTGCTAAGTAATACATGTTAAAACGAATCCAAAATGGCCATTTTGATCAATCTAGGTCGATAATTGTCCGAGATATGGGGATATTCAGGTAATATTCCAGAATTAGTCATAATAGTGTGTTTTTGGATAAGACTCCCATTTAAAGGCGGGAAAAGGTTCCTAGCGGACTGATATTGAAAAAATTCGACTTCTTGCTAAGTAATACATGTTAAAACGAATCCAAAATGGCCATTTTGATCAATCTAGGTCGATAATTGTCCGAGATATGGGGATATTCAGGTAATATTCCAGAATTAGTCATAATAGTGTGTTTTTGGATAAGACTCCCATTTAAAGGCGGGAAAAGGTTCCTAGCGGACTGATATTGAAAAAATTCGACTTCTTGCTAAGTAATACATGTTAAAACGAATCCAAAATGGCCATTTTGATCAATCTAGGTCGATAATTGTCCGAGATATGGGGATATTCAGGTAATATTCCAGAATTAGTCATAATAGTGTGTTTTTGGATAAGACTCCCATTTAAAGGCGGGAAAAGGTTCCTAGCGGACTGATATTGAAAAAATTCGACTTCTTGCTAAGTAATACATGTTAAAACGAATCCAAAATGGCCATTTTGATCAATCTAGGTCGATAATTGTCCGAGATATGGGGATATTCAGGTAATATTCCAGAATTAGTCATAATAGTGTGTTTTTGGATAAGACTCCCATTTAAAGGCGGGAAAAGGTTCCTAGCGGACTGATATTGAAAAAATTCGACTTCTTGCTAAGTAATACATGTTAAAACGAATCCAAAATGGCCATTTTGATCAATCTAGGTCGATAATTGTCCGAGATATGGGGATATTCAGGTAATATTCCAGAATTAGTCATAATAGTGTGTTTTTGGATAAGACTCCCATTTAAAGGCGGGAAAAGGTTCCTAGCGGACTGATATTGAAAAAATTCGACTTCTTGCTAAGTAATACATGTTAAAACGAATCCAAAATGGCCATTTTGATCAATCTAGGTCGATAATTGTCCGAGATATGGGGATATTCAGGTAATATTCCAGAATTAGTCATAATAGTGTGTTTTTGGATAAGACTCCCATTTAAAGGCGGGAAAAGGTTCCTAGCGGACTGATATTGAAAAAATTCGACTTCTTGCTAAGTAATACATGTTAAAACGAATCCAAAATGGCCATTTTGATCAATCTAGGTCGATAATTGTCCGAGATATGGGGATATTCAGGTAATATTCCAGAATTAGTCATAATAGTGTGTTTTTGGATAAGACTCCCATTTAAAGGCGGGAAAAGGTTCCTAGCGGACTGATATTGAAAAAATTCGACTTCTTGCTAAGTAATACATGTTAAAACGAATCCAAAATGGCCATTTTGATCAATCTAGGTCGATAATTGTCCGAGATATGGGGATATTCAGGTAATATTCCAGAATTAGTCATAATAGTGTGTTTTTGGATAAGACTCCCATTTAAAGGCGGGAAAAGGTTCCTAGCGGACTGATATTGAAAAAATTCGACTTCTTGCTAAGTAATACATGTTAAAACGAATCCAAAATGGCCATTTTGATCAATCTAGGTCGATAATTGTCCGAGATATGGGGATATTCAGGTAATATTCCAGAATTAGTCATAATAGTGTGTTTTTGGATAAGACTCCCATTTAAAGGCGGGAAAAGGTTCCTAGCGGACTGATATTGAAAAAATTCGACTTCTTGCTAAGTAATACATGTTAAAACGAATCCAAAATGGCCATTTTGATCAATCTAGGTCGATAATTGTCCGAGATATGGGGATATTCAGGTAATATTCCAGAATTAGTCATAATAGTGTGTTTTTGGATAAGACTCCCATTTAAAGGCGGGAAAAGGTTCCTAGCGGACTGATATTGAAAAAATTCGACTTCTTGCTAAGTAATACATGTTAAAACGAATCCAAAATGGCCATTTTGATCAATCTAGGTCGATAATTGTCCGAGATATGGGGATATTCAGGTAATATTCCAGAATTAGTCATAATAGTGTGTTTTTGGATAAGACTCCCATTTAAAGGCGGGAAAAGGTTCCTAGCGGACTGATATTGAAAAAATTCGACTTCTTGCTAAGTAATACATGTTAAAACGAATCCAAAATGGCCATTTTGATCAATCTAGGTCGATAATTGTCCGAGATATGGGGATATTCAGGTAATATTCCAGAATTAGTCATAATAGTGTGTTTTTGGATAAGACTCCCATTTAAAGGCGGGAAAAGGTTCCTAGCGGACTGATATTGAAAAAATTCGACTTCTTGCTAAGTAATACATGTTAAAACGAATCCAAAATGGCCATTTTGATCAATCTAGGTCGATAATTGTCCGAGATATGGGGATATTCAGGTAATATTCCAGAATTAGTCATAATAGTGTGTTTTTGGATAAGACTCCCATTTAAAGGCGGGAAAAGGTTCCTAGCGGACTGATATTGAAAAAATTCGACTTCTTGCTAAGTAATACATGTTAAAACGAATCCAAAATGGCCATTTTGATCAATCTAGGTCGATAATTGTCCGAGATATGGGGATATTCAGGTAATATTCCAGAATTAGTCATAATAGTGTGTTTTTGGATAAGACTCCCATTTAAAGGCGGGAAAAGGTTCCTAGCGGACTGATATTGAAAAAATTCGACTTCTTGCTAAGTAATACATGTTAAAACGAATCCAAAATGGCCATTTGACTAATTCTGGAATATGCACCTGAATATCCCCATATCTCGGACAATTATCGACCTAGATTGATCAAAATGGCCATTTTGGATTCGTTTTAACATGTATTGTTTAGCAAGAAGTCGAATTTTTTCAATATCAGTCCGCTAGGAACCTTTTCCCGCCTTTAAATGGGAGTCTTATCCAAAAAAACACTATTATGACTAATTCTGGAATATTACCTGAATATCCCCATATCTCGGACAATTATCGACCTAGATTGATCAAAATGGCCATTTTGGATTCGTTTTAACATGTATTACTTAGCAAGAAGTCGAATTTTTTCAATATCAGTCCGCTAGGAACCTTTTCCCGCCTTTAAATGGGAGTCTTATCCAAAAACACACTATTATGACTAATTCTGGAATATTACCTGAATATCCCCATATCTCGGACAATTATCGACCTAGATTGATCAAAATGGCCATTTTGGATTCGTTTTAACATGTATTACTTAGCAAGAAGTCGAATTTTTTCAATATCAGTCCGCTAGGAACCTTTTCCCGCCTTTAAATGGGAGTCTTATCCAAAAACACACTATTATGACTAATTCTGGAATATTACCTGAATATCCCCATATCTCGGACAATTATCGACCTAGATTGATCAAAATGGCCATTTTGGATTCGTTTTAACATGTATTACTTAGCAAAGAAGTCGAATTTTTTTCAATATCAGTCCGCTAGGAACCTTTTCCCGCCTTTAAATGGGAGTCTTATCCAAAAACACACTATTATGACTAATTCTGGAATATTACCTGAATATCCCCATATCTCGGACAATTATCGACCTAGATTGATCAAAATGGCCATTTTGGATTCGTTTTAACATGTATTACTTAGCAAGAAGTCGAATTTTTTCAATATCAGTCCGCTAGGAACCTTTTCCCGCCTTTAAATGGGAGTCTTATCCAAAAACACACTATTATGACTAATTCTGGAATATTACCTGAATATCCCCATATCTCGGACAATTATCGACCTAGATTGATCAAAATGGCCATTTTGGATTCGTTTTAACATGTATTACTTAGCAAGAAGTCGAATTTTTTCAATATCAGTCCGCTAGGAACCTTTTCCCGCCTTTAAATGGGAGTCTTATCCAAAAACACACTATTATGACTAATTCTGGAATATTACCTGAATATCCCCATATCTCGGACAATTATCGACCTAGATTGATCAAAATGGCCATTTTGGATTCGTTTTAACATGTATTACTTAGCAAGAAGTCGAATTTTTTCAATATCAGTCCGCTAGGAACCTTTTCCCGCCTTTAAATGGGAGTCTTATCCAAAAACACACTATTATGACTAATTCTGGAATATTACCTGAATATCCCCATATCTCGGACAATTATCGACCTAGATTGATCAAAATGGCCATTTTGGATTCGTTTTAACATGTATTACTTAGCAAGAAGTCGAATTTTTTCAATATCAGTCCGCTAGGAACCTTTTCCCGCCTTTAAATGGGAGTCTTATCCAAAAACACACTATTATGACTAATTCTGGAATATTACCTGAATATCCCCATATCTCGGACAATTATCGACCTAGATTGATCAAAATGGCCATTTTTGATTCGTTTTAACATGTATTACTTAGCAAGAAGTCGAATTTTTTCAATATCAGTCCGCTAGGAACCTTTTCCCGCCTTTAAATGGGAGTCTTATCCAAAAACACACTATTATGACTAATTCTGGAATATTACCTGAATATCCCCATATCTCGGACAATTATCGACCTAGATTGATCAAAATGGCCATTTTGGATTCGTTTTAACATGTATTATTTAGCAAGAAGTCGAATTTTTTCAATATCAGTCCGCTAGGAACCTTTTCCCGCCTTTAAATGGGAGTCTTATCCAAAAACACACTATTATGACTAATTCTGGAATATTACCTGAATATCCCCATATCTCGGACAATTATCGACCTAGATTGATCAAAATGGCCATTTTGGATTCGTTTTAACATGTATTATTTAGCAAGAAGTCGAATTTTTTCAATATCAGTCCGCTAGGAACCTTTTCCCGCCTTTAAATGGGAGTCTTATCCAAAAACACACTATTATGACTAATTCTGGAATATTACCTGAATATCCCCATATCTCGGACAATTATCGACCTAGATTGATCAAAATGGCCATTTTGGATTCGTTTTAACATGTATTACTTAGCAAGAAGTCGAATTTTTTCAATATCAGTCCGCTAGGAACCTTTTCCCGCCTTTAAATGGGAGTCTTATCCAAAACACACTATTATGACTAATTCTGGAATATTACCTGAATATCCCCATATCTCGGACAATTATCGACCTAGATTGATCAAAATGGCCATTTTGGATTCGTTTTAACATGTATTACTTAGCAAGAAGTCGAATTTTTTCAATATCAGTCCGCTAGGAACCTTTTCCCGCCTTTAAATGGGAGTCTTATCCAAAAACACACTATTATGACTAATTCTGGAATATTACCTGAATATCCCCATATCTCGGACAATTATCGACCTAGATTGATCAAAATGGCCATTTTGGATTCGTTTTAACATGTATTATTTAGCAAGAAGTCGAATTTTTTCAATATCAGTCCGCTAGGAACCTTTTCCCGCCTTTAAATGGGAGTCTTATCCAAAAACACACTATTATGACTAATTCTGGAATATTACCTGAATATCCCCATATCTCGGACAATTATCGACCTAGATTGATCAAAATGGCCATTTTGGATTCGTTTTAACATGTATTATTTAGCAAGAAGTCGAATTTTTTCAATATCAGTCCGCTAGGAACCTTTTCCCGCCTTTAAATGGGAGTCTTATCCAAAAACACACTATTATGACTAATTCTGGAATATTACCTGAATATCCCCATATCTCGGACAATTATCGACCTAGATTGATCAAAATGGCCATTTTGGATTCGTTTTAACATGTATTACTTAGCAAGAAGTCGAATTTTTTCAATATCAGTCCGCTAGGAACCTTTTCCCGCCTTTAAATGGGAGTCTTATCCAAAAACACACTATTATGACTAATTCTGGAATATTACCTGAATATCCCCATATCTCGGACAATTATCGACCTAGATTGATCAAAATGGCCATTTTGGATTCGTTTTAACATGTATTACTTAGCAAGAAGTCGAATTTTTTCAATATCAGTCCGCTAGGAACCTTTTCCCGCCTTTAAATGGGAGTCTTATCCAAAAACACACTATTATGACTAATTCTGGAATATTACCTGAATATCCCCATATCTCGGACAATTATCGACCTAGATTGATCAAAATGGCCATTTTGGATTCGTTTTAACATGTATTACTTAGCAAGAAGTCGAATTTTTTCAATATCAGTCCGCTAGGAACCTTTTCCCGCCTTTAAATGGGAGTCTTATCCAAAAACACACTATTATGACTAATTCTGGAATATTACCTGAATATCCCCATATCTCGGACAATTATCGACCTAGATTGATCAAAATGGCCATTTTGGATTCGTTTTAACATGTATTACTTAGCAAGAAGTCGAATTTTTTCAATATCAGTCCGCTAGGAACCTTTTCCCGCCTTTAAATGGGAGTCTTATCCAAAAACACACTATTATGACTAATTCTGGAATATTACCTGAATATCCCCATATCTCGGACAATTATCGACCTAGATTGATCAAAATGGCCATTTTGGATTCGTTTTAACATGTATTACTTAGCAAGAAGTCGATTTTTTCAATATCAGTCCGCTAGGAACCTTTTCCCGCCTTTAAATGGGAGTCTTATCCAAAAACACACTATTATGACTAATTCTGGAATATTACCTGAATATCCCCATATCTCGGACAATTATCGACCTAGATTGATCAAAATGGCCATTTTGGATTCGTTTTAACATGTATTACTTAGCAAGAAGTCGAATTTTTTCAATATCAGTCCGCTAGGAACCTTTTCCCGCCTTTAAATGGGAGTCTTATCCAAAACACACTATTATGACTAATTCTGGAATATTACCTGAATATCCCCATATCTCGGACAATTATCGACCTAGATTGATCAAAATGGCCATTTTGGATTCGTTTTAACATGTATTACTTAGCAAGAAGTCGAATTTTTTCAATATCAGTCCGCTAGGAACCTTTTCCCGCCTTTAAATGGGAGTCTTATCCAAAAACACACTATTATGACTAATTCTGGAATATTACCTGAATATCCCCATATCTCGGACAATTATCGACCTAGATTGATCAAAATGGCCATTTTGGATTCGTTTTAACATGTATTACTTAGCAAGAAGTCGAATTTTTTCAATATCAGTCCGCTAGGAACCTTTTCCCGCCTTTAAATGGGAGTCTTATCCAAAAACACACTATTATGACTAATTCTGGAATATTACCTGAATATCCCCATATCTCGGACAATTATCGACCTAGATTGATCAAAATGGCCATTTTGGATTCGTTTTAACATGTATTACTTAGCAAGAAGTCGAATTTTTTCAATATCAGTCCGCTAGGAACCTTTTCCCGCCTTTAAATGGGAGTCTTATCCAAAAACACACTATTATGACTAATTCTGGAATATTACCTGAATATCCCCATATCTCGGACAATTATCGACCTAGATTGATCAAAATGGCCATTTTGGATTCGTTTTAACATGTATTACTTAGCAAGAAGTCGAATTTTTTCAATATCAGTCCGCTAGGAACCTTTTCCCGCCTTTAAATGGGAGTCTTATCCAAAAACACACTATTATGACTAATTCTGGAATATTACCTGAATATCCCCATATCTCGGACAATTATCGACCTTTAGATTGATCAAAATGGCCATTTTGGATTCGTTTTAACATGTATTACTTAGCAAGAAGTCGAATTTTTTCAATATCAGTCCGCTAGGAACCTTTTCCCGCCTTTAAATGGGAGTCTTATCCAAAAACACACTATTATGACTAATTCTGGAATATTACCTGAATATCCCCATATCTCGGACAATTATCGACCTAGATTGATCAAAATGGCCATTTTGGATTCGTTTTAACATGTATTACTTAGCAAGAAGTCGAATTTTTTCAATATCAGTCCGCTAGGAACCTTTTCCCGCCTTTAAATGGGAGTCTTATCCAAAAACACACTATTATGACTAATTCTGGAATATTACCTGAATATCCCCATATCTCGGACAATTATCGACCTAGATTGATCAAAATGGCCATTTTGGATTCGTTTTAACATGTATTACTTAGCAAGAAGTCGAATTTTTCAATATCAGTCCGCTAGGAACCTTTTCCCGCCTTTAAATGGGAGTCTTATCCAAAAACACACTATTATGACTAATTCTGGAATATTACCTGAATATCCCCATATCTCGGACAATTATCGACCTAGATTGATCAAAATGGCCATTTTGGATTCGTTTTAACATGTATTACTTAGCTAGAAGTCGAATTTTTTCAATATCAGTCCGCTAGGAACCTTTTCCCGCCTTTAAATGGGAGTCTTATCCAAAAACACACTATTATGACTAATTCTGGAATATTACCTGAATATCCCCATATCTCGGACAATTATCGACCTAGATTGATCAAAATGGCCATTTTGGATTCGTTTTAACATGTATTACTTAGCAAGAAGTCGAATTTTTTCAATATCAGTCCGCTAGGAACCTTTTCCCGCCTTTAAATGGGAGTCTTATCCAAAAACACACTATTATGACTAATTCTGGAATATTACCTGAATATCCCCATATCTCGGACAATTATCGACCTAGATTGATCAAAATGGCCATTTTGGATTCGTTTTAACATGTATTACTTAGCTAGAAGTCGAATTTTTTCAATATCAGTCCGCTAGGAACCTTTTCCCGCCTTTAAATGGGAGTCTTATCCAAAAACACACTATTATGACTAATTCTGGAATATTACCTGAATATCCCCATATCTCGGACAATTATCGACCTAGATTGATCAAAATGGCCATTTTGGATTCGTTTTAACATGTATTACTTAGCAAGAAGTCGAATTTTTTCAATATCAGTCCGCTAGGAACCTTTTCCCGCCTTTAAATGGGAGTCTTATCCAAAAACACACTATTATGACTAATTCTGGAATATTACCTGAATATCCCCATATCTCGGACAATTATCGACCTAGATTGATCAAAATGGCCATTTTGGATTCGTTTTAACATGTATTACTTAGCAAGAAGTCGAATTTTTTCAATATCAGTCCGCTAGGAACCTTTTCCCGCCTTTAAATGGGAGTCTTATCCAAAAACACACTATTATGACTAATTCTGGAATATTACCTGAATATCCCCATATCTCGGACAATTATCGACCTAGATTGATCAAAATGGCCATTTTGGATTCGTTTTAACATGTATTACTTAGCTAGAAGTCGAATTTTTTCAATATCAGTCCGCTAGGAACCTTTTCCCGCCTTTAAATGGGAGTCTTATCCAAAAACACACTATTATGACTAATTCTGGAATATTACCTGAATATCCCCATATCTCGGACAATTATCGACCTAGATTGATCAAAATGGCCATTTTGGATTCGTTTTAACATGTATTACTTAGCAAGAAGTCGAATTTTTTCAATATCAGTCCGCTAGGAACCTTTTCCCGCCTTTAAATGGGAGTCTTATCCAAAAACACACTATTATGACTAATTCTGGAATATTACCTGAATATCCCCATATCTCGGACAATTATCGACCTAGATTGATCAAAATGGCCATTTTGGATTCGTTTTAACATGTATTACTTAGCAAGAAGTCGAATTTTTTCAATATCAGTCCGCTGGGAACCTTTTCCCGCCTTTAAATGGGAGTCTTATCCAAAAACACACTATTATGACTAATTCTGGAATATTACCTGAATATCCCCATATCTCGGACAATTATCGACCTAGATTGATCAAAATGGCCATTTTGGATTCGTTTTAACATGTATTACTTAGCTAGAAGTCGAATTTTTTCAATATCAGTCCGCTAGGAACCTTTTCCCGCCTTTAAATGGGAGTCTTATCCAAAAACACACTATTATGACTAATTCTGGAATATTACCTGAATATCCCCATATCTCGGACAATTATCGACCTAGATTGATCAAAATGGCCATTTTGGATTCGTTTTAACATGTATTACTTAGCAAGAAGTCGAATTTTTTCAATATCAGTCCGCTAGGAACCTTTTCCCGCCTTTAAATGGGAGTCTTATCCAAAAACACACTATTATGACTAATTCTGGAATATTACCTGAATATCCCCATATCTCGGACAATTATCGACCTAGATTGATCAAAATGGCCATTTTGGATTCGTTTTAACATGTATTACTTAGCAAGAAGTCGAATTTTTCAATATCAGTCCGCTAGGAACCTTTTCCCGCCTTTAAATGGGAGTCTTATCCAAAAACACACTATTATGACTAATTCTGGAATATTACCTGAATATCCCCATATCTCGGACAATTATCGACCTAGATTGCTCAAAATGGCCATTTTGGATTCGTTTTAACATGTATTACTTAGCTAGAAGTCGAATTTTTTCAATATCAGTCCGCTAGGAACCTTTTCCCGCCTTTAAATGGGAGTCTTATCCAAAAACACACTATTATGACTAATTCTGGAATATTACCTGAATATCCCCATATCTCGGACAATTATCGACCTAGATTGATCAAAATGGCCATTTTGGATTCGTTTTAACATGTATTACTTAGCATGAAGTCGAATTTTTTCAATATCAGTCCGCTAGGAACCTTTTCCCGCCTTTAAATGGGAGTCTTATCCAAAAACACACTATTATGACTAATTCTGGAATATTACCTGAATATCCCCATATCTCGGACAATTATCGACCTAGATTGATCAAAACGGCCATTTTGGATTCGTTTTAACATGTATTACTTAGCAAGAAGTCGAATTTTTTCAATATCAGTCCGCTAGGAACCTTTTCCCGCCTTTAAATGGGAGTCTTATCCAAAACACACTATTATGACTAATTCTGGAATATTACCTGAATATCCCCATATCTCGGACAATTATCGACCTAGATTGATCAAAATGGCCATTTTGGATTCGTTTTAACATGTATTACTTAGCAAGAAGTCGAATTTTTTCAATATCAGTCCGCTAGGAACCTTTTCCCGCCTTTAAATGGGAGTCTTATCCAAAAAACACACTATTATGACTAATTCTGGAATATTACCTGAATATCCCCATATCTCGGACAATTATCGACCTAGATTGATCAAAATGGCCATTTTGGATTCGTTTTAACATGTATTACTTAGCTAGAAGTCGAATTTTTTCAATATCGTCCAGAACCTTTTCCCGCCTTCAAAGATGTCTTATCCAAAAACACACTATTATGACTAATTCTGGAATATTACCTGAATATCCCCATATCTCGGACAATTATCGACCTAGATTGATCAAAATGGCCATTTTGGATTCGTTTTAACATGTATTACTTAGCTAGAAGTCGAATTTTTCCAATATCAGTCCGCTAGGGAATTTTCGCACTTTAAATGGGAGTCTTATCCAAAAAACACACTATTATGACTAATTCTGGAATATTACCTGAATATCCCCATATCTCGGACAATTATCGACCTAGATTGATCAAAATGGCCATTTTGGATTCGTTTTAACATGTATTACTTAGCAAGAAGTCGAATTTTTTCAATATCAGTCCGCTAGGAACCTTTTCCCCCCTTTAAATGGGAGTCTTATCCAAAAACACACTATTATGACTAATTCTGGAATATTACCTGAATATCCCCATATCTCGGACAATTATCGACCTAGATTGATCAAAATGGCCATTTTGGATTCGTTTTAACATGTATTACTTAGCAAGAAGTCGAATTTTTTCAATATCAGTCCGCTAGGAACCTTTTCCCGCCTTTAAATGGGAGTCTTATCCAAAAACACACTATTATGACTAATTCTGGAATATTACCTGAATATCCCCATATCTCGGACAATTATCGACCTAGATTGATCAAAATGGCCATTTTGGATTCGTTTTAACATGTATTACTTAGCAAAAAGTCGAATTTTTTCAATATCAGTCCGCTAGGAACCTTTTCCCGCCTTTAAATGGGAGTCTCATCCAAAAACACACTATTATGACTAATTCTGGAATATTACCTGAATATCCCCATATCTCGGACAATTATCGACCTAGATTGATCAAAATGGCCATTTTGGATTCGTTTTAACAGGGGAGTCTTATCCAAAAACACACTATTATGACTAATTCTGGAATATTACCTGAATATCCCCATATCTCGGACAATTATCGACCTAGATTGATCAAAATGGCCATTTTGGATTCGTTTTAACATGTATTACTTAGCTAGTAGTCGAATTTTTTCAATATCAGTCCGCTAGGAACCTTTTCCCGCCTTTAAATGGGAGTCTTATCCAAAAACACACTATTATGACTAATTCTGGAATATTACCTGAATATCCCCATATCTCGGACAATTATCGACCTAGATTGATCAAAATGGCCATTTTGGATTCGTTTTAACATGTATTACCTAGCAAGAAGTCGAATTTTTTCAATATCAGTCCGCTAGGAACCTTTTCCCGCCTTTAAATGGGAGTCTCATCCAAAAACACACTATTATGACTAATTCTGGAATATTACCTGAATATCCCCATATCTCGGACAATTATCGACCTAGATTGATCAAAATGGCCATTTTGGATTCGTTTTAACATGTATTACTTAGCAAGAAGTCGAATTTTTTCAATATCAGTCCGCTAGGAACCTTTTCCCGCCTTTAAATGGGAGTCTTATCCAAAAACACACTATTATGACTAATTCTGGAATATTACCTGAATATCCCCATATCTCGGACAATTATCGACCTAGATTGATCAAAATAGCCATTTTGGATTCGTTTTAACATGTATTACTTAGCAAGAAGTCGAATTTTTTCAATATCAGTCCGCTAAGAACCTTTTCCCGCCTTTAAATGGGAGTCTTATCCAAAAACACACTATTATGACTAATTCTGGAATATTACCTGAATATCCCCATATCTCGGACAATTATCGACCTAGATTGATCAAAATGGCCATTTGGATTCGTTTTAACATGTATTACTCAGTAAGTAGTCGAATTTTTTCAATATCAGTCCGCTAGGAACCTTTTCCCGCCTTTAAATGGGAGTCTTATCCAAAAACACACTATTATGACTAATTCTGGAATATTACCTGAATATCCCCATATCTCGGACAATTATCGACCTAGATTGATCAAAATGGCCATTTTTGATTCGTTTTAACATGTAATACTTAGCTAGAAGTCGAATTTTTTCAATATCAGTCCGCTAGGAACCTTTTCCCGCCCTTTAAATGGGAGTCTTATCCAAAAACACACTATTATGACTAATTCTGGAATATTACCTGAATATCCCCATATCTCGGACAATTATCGACCTAGATTGATCAAAATGGCCATTTTGGATTCGTTTTAACATGTATTACTTAGCAAGAAGTCGAATTTTTTCAATATCAGTCCGCTAGGAACCTTTTCCCGCCTTTAAATGGGAGTCTTATCCAAAAACACACTATTATGACTAATTCTAGAATATTACCTGAATATCCCCATATCTCGGACAATTATCGACCTAGATTGATCAAAATGGCCATTTTGGATTCGTTTTAACATGTATTACTTAGCTAGAAGTCGAATTTTTTCAATATCAGTCCGCTAGGAACCTTTTCCCGCCTTTAAATGGGAGTCTTATCCAAAAACACACTATTATGACTAATTCTGGAATATTACCTGAATATCCCCATATCTCGGACAATTATCGACCTAGATTGATCAAAATGGCCATTTTGGATTCGTTTTAACATGTATTACTTAGCTAGAAGTCGAATTTTTTCAATATCAGTCCGCTAGGAACCTTTTCCCGCCTTTAAATGGGAGTCTTATCCAAAAACACACTATTATGACTAATTCTGGAATATTACCTGAATATCCCCATATCTCGGACAATTATCGACCTAGATTGATCAAAATGGCCATTTTGGATTCGTTTTAACATGTATTACTTAGCAAGAAGTCGAATTTTTTCAATATCAGTCCGCTAGGAACCTTTTCCCGCCTTTAAATGGGAGTCTTATCCAAAAACACACTATTATGACTAATTCTGGAATATTACCTGAATATCCCCATATCTCAGACAATTATCGACCTAGATTGATCAAAATGGCCATTTTGGATTCGTTTTAACATGTATTACTTAGCAAGAAGTCGAATTTTTTCAATATCAGTCCGCTAGGAACCTTTTCCCGCCTTTAAATGGGAGTCTTATCCAAAAACACACTATTATGACTAATTCTGGAATATTACCTCAATATCCCCATATCTCGGACAATTATCGACCTAGATTGATCAAAACGGCCATTTTGGATTCGTTTTAACATGTATTACTTAGCAAGAAGTCGAATTTTTTCAATATCAGTCCGCTAGGAACCTTTTCCCGCCTTTAAATGGGAGTCTTATCCAAAAACACACTATTATGACTAATTCTGGAATATTACCTGAATATCCCCATATCTCAGACAATTATCGACCTAGATTGATCAAAATGGCCATTTTGGATTCGTTTTAACATGTATTACTTAGCTAGAAGTCGAATTTTTTCAATATCAGTCCGCTAGGAGCCTTTTCCCGCCTTTAAATGGGAGTCTTATCCAAAAACACACTATTATGACTAATTCTGGAATATTACCTGAATATCCCCATATCTCGGACAATTATCGACCTAGATTGATCAAAATGGCCATTTTGGATTCGTTTTAACATGTATTATTTAGCAAGAAGTCGAATTTTTTCAATATCAGTCCGCTAGGAACCTTTTCCCGCCTTTAAATGGGAGTCTCATCCAAAAACACACTATTATGACTAATTCTGGAATATTACCTGAATATCCCCATATCTCGGACAATTATCGACCTAGATTGATCAAAACGGCCATTTTGGATTCGTTTTAACATGTATTACTTAGCAAGAAGTCGAATTTTTTCAATATCAGTCCGCTAGGAACCTTTTCCCGCCTTTAAATGGGAGTCTTATCCAAAAACACACTATTATGACTAATTCTGGAATATTACCTGAATATCCCCATATCTCGGACAATTATCGACCTAGATTGATCAAAATGGCCATTTTGGATTCGTTTTAGCATGTATTACTTAGCTAGAAGTCGAATTTTTTCAATATCAGTCCGCTAGGAACCTTTTCCCGCCTTTAAATGGGAGTCTTATCCAAAAACACACTATTATGACTAATTCTGGAATATTACCTGAATATCCCCATATCTCGGACAATTATCGACCTAGATTGATCAAAATGGCCATTTTGGATTCGTTTTAACATGTATTACTTAGCAAGAAGTCGAATTTTTTCAATATCAGTCCGCTAGGAACCTTTTCCCGCCTTTAAATGGGAGTCTCATCCAAAAACACACTATTATGACTAATTCTGGAATATTACCTCAATATCCCCATATCTCGGACAATTATCGACCTAGATTGATCAAAATGGCCATTTTGGATTCGTTTTAACATGTGTTACTTAGAAGTAGTCGAATTTTTCAATATCAGTCCGCTAGGAACCTTTTCCCGCCTTTAAATGGGAGTCTTATCCAAAAACACACTATTATGACTAATTCTGGAATATTACCTGAATATCCCCATATCTCGGACAATTATCGACCTAGATTGATCAAAATGGCCATTTTGGATTCGTTTTAACATGTATTACTTAGCTAGAAGTCGAATTTTTTCAATATCAGTCCGCTAGGAACCTTTTCCCGCCTTTAAATGGGAGTCTTATCCAAAAACACACTATTATGACTAATTCTGGAATATTACCTGAATATCCCCATATCTCGGACAATTATCGACCTAGATTGATCAAAATGGCCATTTTGGATTCGTTTTAACATGTATTACTTAGCAAGAAGTCGAATTTTTTCAATATCAGTCCGCTAGGAACCTTTTCCCGCCTTTAAATGGGAGTCTTATCCAAAAACACACTATTATGACTAATTCTGAAATATTACCTGAATATCCCCATATCTCGGACAATTATCGACCTAGATTGATCAAAATGGCCATTTTGGATTCGTTTTAACATGTATTACTTAGCAAGAAGTCGAATTTTTTCAATATCAGTCCGCTAGGAACCTTTTCCCAGCTTTAAATGGGAGTCTTATCCAAAAACACACTATTATGACTAATTCTGGAATATTACCTGAATATCCCCATATCTCGGACAATTATCGACCTAGATTGATCAAAATGGCCATTTTGGATTCGTTTTAACATGTATTACTTAGCAAGAAGTCCAATTTTTTCAATATCAGTCCGCTAGGAACCTTTTCCCGCCTTTAAATGGGAGTCTTATCCAAAAACACACTAATATGACTAATTCTGGAATATTACCTGAATATCCCCATATCTCGGACAATTATCGACCTAGATTGATCAAAATGGCCATTTTGGATTCGTTTTAACATGTATTACTTAGCAAGAAGTCGAATTTTTTCAATATCAGTCCGCTAAGAACCTTTTCCCGCCTTTAAATGGGAGTCTTATCCAAAAACACACTATTATGACTAATTCTGGAATATTACCTGAATATCCCCATATCTCGGACAATTATCGACCTAGATTGATCAAAACGGCCATTTTGGATTCGTTTTAACATGTATTACTTAGCTAGAAGTCGAATTTTTTCAATATCAGTCCGCTAGGAACCTTTTCCCGCCTTTAAATGAGAGTCTTATCCAAAAACACACTATTATGACTAATTCTGGAATATTACCTGAATATCCCCATATCTCGGACAATTATCGACCTAGATTGATCAAAATGGCCATTTTGGATTCGTTTTAACATGTATTACTTAGCATTAAGTCGAATTTTTTTCCAATATCAGTTAAACTAGGAACCTTTTCCCGCCTTTAAATGGGAGTCTTATCCAAAAACACACTATTATGACTAATTCTGGAATATTACCTGAATATCCCCATATCTCGGACAATTATCGACCTATATTGGTTATGGCCATTTTGGATTCGTTTTAACATGTATTACTTAGCTAGAAGTCGAATTTTTTCAATATCAGTCCGCTAGGAACCTTTTCCCGCCTTTAAATGGGAGTCTTATCCAAAAACACACTATTATGACTAATTCTGGAATATTACCTGAATATCCCTTATCTCGGACAATTATCGACCTAGATTGATCCAAAATGGCCACATTTCGGTTCGTTTTTAACATGTATTACTTAGCAAGAAGTCGAATTTTTTCAATATCAGTCCGCTAGGAACCTTTTCCCGCCTTTAAATTGGAGTCTTATCCAAAAACACACTATTATGACTAATTCTGGAATATTACCTGAATATCCCCATATCTCGGACAATTATCGACCTAGATTGATCAAAATGGCCATTTTGGATTCGTTTTAACATGTATTACTTAGCTAGAAGTCGAATTTTTTCAATATCAGTCCGCTAGGAACCTTTTCCCGCCTTTAAATGGGAGTCTTATCCAAAAACACACTATTATGACTAATTCTGGAATATTACCTGAATATCCCCATATCTCGGACAATTATCGACCTAGATTAGTCAAAATGGCCATTTTGGATTCAGTTTCTTTATGTATTACTTAAGCTAAGTCCAATTTTTTTAATATCAGTCCATGAGGAACACTTTCCCCCGCCTTTGATAAGTCTTATCCAAAAACACACTATTATGACTAATTCTGAATATTACCTGAATATCCCCATATCTCTCGGACAATTATCGACCTAGATTGATCCAAAATGGCCACTTTGGATTCGTTTTAACATGTATTACTTAGCAAGAAGTCGAATTTTTTCAATATCAGTCCATGGGCTTTGAACCTTTACCATACTTTAAATGGGAGTCTTATCCAAAACCACACTATTATGACTAATTCTGGAATATTACCTGAATATTTTGTATCTCGGGCAATTATCGACCTAGATTGATCAAAATGGCCATTTTGGATTCGTTTTAACATGTATTACTTAGCAGAAGTCCAATTTTTTTACAATATCAGTCCGCTAAGGAACCTTTTCCCGCCTTTAAATGGGAGTCTTATCCAAAAACACACTATTATGACTAATTCTGGAATATTACCTGAATATCCCCATATCTCGGACAATTATCGACCTAGATTGATCAAAATGGCCATTTTGGATTCGTTTTAACATGTATTTTTAGCTTAAGTCGAATTTTTCAATATCAGTCCGCTAGGAACCTTTTCCCGCCTTTAAATAAGAGTCTTATCCAAAAACACACTATTATGACTAATTCTGGAATATTACCTGAATATCCCCATATCTCGGACAATTATCGACCTAGATTGATCAAAATGGCCATTTTGGATTCGTTTTAACATGTATTACTTAGCAAGAAGTCGAATTTTTTCAATATCAGTCCGCTAGGAACCTTTTCCCGCCTTTAAATGGGAGTCTTATCCAAAAACACACTATTATGACTAATTCTGGAATATTACCTGAATATCCCCATATCTCGGACAATTAGAGACCTAGATTGATCAAAATGGCCATTTTGGATTCGTTTTAACATGTATTACTTAGCAAGTCGAATTTTTTCAATATCAGTCCGCTAGGAACCTTTTCCCGCCTTTAAATGGGAGTCTTATCCAAAAACACACTATTATGACTAATTCTGGAATATTACCTGAATATCCCCATATCTCGGACAATTAGAGACCTAGATTGATCAAAATGGCCAATTTTTAGTTCGTT
>JAEIFT010000861.1:0-55766 GCA_018904225.1 Lordiphosa mommai
CTCATATTAAGATAGATTCAGTGTCCCAGCTATGATTTTGTGAAATCTAAAGGAAATAGAATATCAAAAAATCAATAGAAAAAAAAGTTATTAATGTATTTTTTTGGTAGCGGCATTCATTAGCCACCTATAAATTGATACAAAATTATTTTTCTAATACAAAGCGGAATTTTCAGGGCACATTTTAACTCCAAAATGTCAGCACTAGTCAGCAATGATTGCTGGTCAGAAATTGTTTTCCACTTGAACAAGATCGACCAACATTGAAGAGGGCGCTCGCTCTCTCTCTCTCTCTCTCTCCCTGGTTGCCTAGCGCACTCTCAACTCGTTTCTATGTAGCTTTTGTTGTTTGCTGTTGCTGCTGCTGCTGTTGTTGTTGGCGGCAAATTGCTGTTGCATGGCAATGTTGTTGCGGTGTTTGCTGGAGTTGGGAGTCGGCAAAACAACAAAGCGAAAATCTCTGCATTGGGCACACGCCATTCCCAACATCAAAGTGAGCCGACAGCACAGATTTTCTGAGGTTGCATCGCCACCGTTGGGGCAGCAGCAGAGCGCATTGCGCATCGCTGCTGCTGCTGCTGCTGCTCATTTTGTGTTTTGAGGCGCATTGTGCGACGCGCGTGTTAAGTGGACTGTGAATATGAAGGAAAGTTCGAAAATGAACAACTTTTTGCCGCCAAATAAATGCAAGTCCAACTCCTGGTTTGCTGCTCCTCTGGGCTGGTTCTTAATCAAGAAACGCATCGGCGGCGTATCACGGTAGCACTTTAAACGTAAATTGCTTTTAACATGGTTATTACAATCTTAACGTTTGTCTGGGCCACGAAGCACTTGAGGCAGCCGCCAACCTGTTGTTGTAGCTGCGGCTGCTGCAATAGAAGGCTGGAGTTTGTTGTTGTTTCTCTCTCTTCTCTTGTTGTAATTATGATTGGCTTTTGCCTTAATCGAAATTGTTGCTGACGGAAATGGCAGACCCAATCCCCTGGCTAATTAGTGTTAGCCACACGGTAAGATCAAACAGCTTACCACATGCCTGCCGCAAGGATTTAAGTCAGCGAGCCTTTTTGGGCGATAATCTTTGCATTTTTACATATTTCGCCAGAAACACGCAAAATCCGCTGACTTGTCACACCTTGCCAACGCAGGTAGGAGAGTCGTCCGTCCGTCCCAGCAGCACCTTGTCCGGGTGCTCAGTGCTGATCAAAGCTGAACAGCCGCTGATTAAAAACTGGGGGAATTTGTCGCCTTTTGTGCAGTTGCAACTGTTGCCGTCAAACGAAAGTATTTAATTTCAGGTAAATTTGTAAGATAAATAATTGTCGCTTACCTGCATCGCCCTGCAACGCTTCAAAGAACTTCATTGTGTTTTGCATATGCTGGCGGCGGCGTGTGTGTTCTCATGGGAGAACTTTGGCCAAAAAGGACCCTCAGATGATGCCGCTCGACAGTGTAGATTATGTGTACAGCGACATTGTTGCATGCCTCACGCTGTGAGCGGATCACAACAGCGGGACATGGGACGATCAATAATGCTCAGCGCACACTTTTGAAGTCGCTGCATCAAATTTAGGTGGAAACTGGCCAAGAAATCGGAATTCTGTCAAAACACTCCGCGCCACACACAACGAAACCATCATAATTTCGGACGATTGAAATCTCAGCTCAGCTCACAGCTCAGAGGGGGATGCATCATGATGACGAATCGGAAATGGACTCTGCAAAGCGTCGGCGATAATCAATAAGCCGACAAATGTATGAACCACTTACAGAACAGGCAACAGTGGGATAAGAGCTGGATTTTGTGGGCAAAATAGGGAGTAAGCAAAAAAAACAAGATCATAAAAGGACGAAGACAGAAATATATTAAAAAAAGATATTTACGAAAAAAATCAGAATCAAAATAAGAATTCTTGCATAAGAATATAAAGTTATTTTATTATTATTATTTTATATAAAATAGTGTTGGAAAATAGTGTACCTGTATCAGTCCCGGTCCCTGATCCCTGATCCCAGATCCATCCCAGATCCCTGATCCTAGATCGCAGATCCACGATCCCAGATCCATCCAAGATCCCTGATCCCAGATCCCTGAACCAAAAAACCAGATCCCTGATCCCACACCCCAAATCTCCGATCCATGATCCCAGGTCGATACCAGATCCCTGATCTCAGATCCCTGACCCCAGACCACTGATTTCAGGGTACTAGATCGCAGATTCCTGATCCCAGATTCCTGTTCCCAGATCCCTGATCCCAGATCCCAGATCCATCCCAGATTCCTGATCCCAGATCCCTGAACCAAAAAACCAGATCCCTGATCCCAGATCCCAAATCCCCCATCTCAGATCCGATCCCTCAGACCTCCCAGACCCCTGATCCCAGGGTCCTAGAACGCCCCCTAGATCCCAGATCCCTGATCCAGATCCCAGATCGCAGATCCATCCAAGATCCCTGATCCCAGATCCCTGAACCAAAAAACCAGATCCCTGATCCCACACCCCAAATCTCCGATCCATGATCCCAGGTCGATACCAGATCCTAGACCCCAGATCCCTGATCTCAGATCCCTGACCCCAGATCCCTGATCCCAGATCCCAGATCCCAGATCCATCCAAGATTCCTGATCCCAGATCCGTGAACCAAAAAACCATATCCCTGATCCCAGATCCCAAATCACCAGATCCCAGTCATCCCAGATCCCTGATCCCAGATCCCCTGAACCACCAGACCTAAGATCCGATCCTGATCCCAGATCCCTGATCCCAGATCCCTGATCCCAGATCCCAGATCCCAGATCCCTGATCTCAGATCCCTGAACCAAAAAACCAGACCCCTGATCCCAGATCCCAAATCCCCGATCCCAGATCCCTGATCCCAGATCCCCAGGGTCCCTAGAACGCAGATCCCTGATCCCAGATCCCTGATCACAGATCCCAGATCCCAGATCCATCCAAGATCCCGCCCAGATCCCTGAAATCCAGATCCCTGATCCCAGATCCCCGATCCCTGATCCCAGGTCGATACCAGATCCCTGATCCAGATCCCTGACCTCCCAGACCCCTGATCCCAGGGTAATAGATCGCAGATCCCTGATCCCAGATTCTGTTCCCAGATCCCAGATCCCAAATCCATCCAAGATCCTGATCCCAGATCCCTGAACCAAAAACCAGATCCCTGATCCCAAATCCCAGATCCCAGATCCCAGATCCCAGATCCCAGATCCCAGATCCCAGATCACAAATCCATCCCAGATCGCAGATCCGAGATCCATCCCAGATCCTTGATCTCAGATCCCTGAAGCAAAAAACCAGATCCCTGATCCCAAATCCCCGATCCCTGATTCCAGATCCCTGATCCCAGATCCCAGATCCCAGATCCCTGAACCCAGATCTCAGATCCCTGACCCAGATCCCTGATCCTTGATCTCAGATTCCTGAACCAAAGCCAAGCATCTCTCAATCTCTTGGCTCGTGTGTCTTTTAATTTTCGCTCAAGAGAAAGGGACCTACGTAGGTTGCTATATATTTCTGGCCGAATAATGAAAACGCGAATATTTACGATCTAAAATGGTTTTATTGTTTTTCAAAGTATTCTCCAGCAAGATTTATACACTTTTGCATGCGCTCAAACCAATTGTCGAAGCACTTTTTCCACTCCGATTGAGACACCTCCAAAACATGGTTTTTCAACTCTTCAACAGCATCTTCTGGCGACGAAAATCGTTGACCACGCATTTTTCCCTCGAGTGCGGGAAAAAGAAGTCATTGGGTGCCAAGTCAGGGCTGTATGGCGGATGACCCATCAATTCGACGTTTTGGGCGGTCAAAAAGGCGCTGGTGTGAGCTGATGTGTGAGAGCTCGCATTGTCATGGTGCACAATGATCTGTCTTCTCTTGTTCGTTTTTCCAATTTCTCCGAAGACTTCAGGCAAACAAATTGTGGTGTACCACTCAGAATTGACAGTCCTACGTTGCTCAAGCGAAACAGTCGCCACATGACCAGTTTTACCAAAGAAACAGGCGACCATTTGCTTCGAAGTGCTTCTTCCACGAACGACTTTCGTTGGATTTGGCTCGTCTTCGAAGACCCACACGGTCGATTGCTGTTTTGTTACGGGCTCATAAGCATAGATCCATAATTCGTCACCTGTGACGATCTTATAAACGTCTTTTGAAACACTTTGCACCAATCCACACGAGCCTTTTTTTGAGCGTTTGTCAAATTGTGCGGGATCCAACGAGAACAAACCTTTCTTACGCCCGTGTTCATGCAATATTGAATTTATGGTGGAAGAAATGCCCAAGGATGCCTCTTTTCTCACGGTATGTCACATGACGATCTTGCATTATCAGTTCACGCACGGCATCAATGTTTTCTGGCACAACGACTGTTTTTGGACGACCTTCACGACTTTCGTCTTCGGCAAGCCCACAAGTCCTTTTTTTCAAATATAAATCATTTTCTTCAAATATTTCCGGTATTTTTCCAAAATTTAGCGTAAAATTTGGTCTCTGCCTCCGCTGGTTGTGTCCAGTGAACGCCCAAATGTCCAACATGTCCGTCTCCCACTGTGCGCTCATCAAATTGTGCCAAGATTTACGAGGCCCTTGATTGAGTTTTCTTGTGCTTTGTGTATACGTACGGCAAACTTCACACAGGACCACCGAGAGTAGCAGCCGAGAGATGCAAGATTTCGGAAAACGGTTTCTTGGTAGTGGCCTATTGTGATGTTGTGCGTGTGGCGGCAGCGGCTGCTGCAGCCTCCAACTTTCGACTTCAGGGAACACGCGTTGTTGTTTATAAGATGACAAATTGCGCTGATATCGCAACATGTTGATTGAGCGCACACGCGGCAACATTGTTAACTGCGGGGCGACAGCAGGAGGGGAGGGATTGCCAGTTCTGGTTATGCCTTTGGGCCCCGTTCTGTGCGCGTGCTCACTCGTTAAGCTCGATTCTTGGCTCTGCAACGGGCGCGTATTTTACACAATGCCGCTGCAACGGCCGCAGCATGAAACCCCAAAGAAATAAAGAAATAAATAAAACAGGCAACAGCATAAAAAAAAAAAGAAAAATAAGAAGAAAAAAAAAATAACACAAAGAAGACTCGAGATGCCGACAAAGTAATAAACCAATTAGGACATCAAAGTGTTCAACCGACAGCAGCAGCGACTGCGGCAGCAGGCAGCCGCCGCCGCCGCCGCCGCCAGAGAGATCACAGAGATTTGCGTTGATCCGACTTTGATTCTAAGCTAGCACAAAACGCAACCTACATATGTCGCCAGCCACAGCTCCTCGCCGGCTGCTGCTCTAGGCTTTAGTCGGGCTTTTGGCTTTTTCTTACCAACAACAACAACAACATGCGGAAGTATCGGACGGAGGACTGTAGAAGCATTAAGCTTTTGTTAGGGCGGGAGTTTGACTGTGGCAGAAAGGAAGCTCAATGGGCTTTATGTCTATGCAGAAATGCCAATTTCTTATGAATTTTTAATAAATTCAATGAATATGAAGATGCTTAAGCTTCTTAATGCTTTTGGCGTCCTGACAGATATCTTAGGATTACCAAGTTTTTAAGATATTAAGTGTGGGCTACTAATCCTTTAAAGAATTTTTGTCTGCAAGTAAAGTCGATCATTTCATAATTGCTTTTAAGATTAAGATGACGACTGTGAATAGCTAAAAGCTTTATTTATGAATATTTCGTGTAATCTAGCTTGAAAACATCGAGACTACTTTGGGATTTTTTCCGTAAACTATTTTCTCAACTACCTTATACCTAAGTTAAGCGTTTTTCAGTTATTAAGCCAAAAACTTCTCAAATTTGGTGGAGTGTATTTTTTTTTATGAAATTTTGACTTAAAAAACTTCTCAAAGTTGAGAGTTCGAATCCCAGACAATTAAAAAAATATAATAATAATTTCAGTTCTTTCAGTTTTTCTATTCACCACTGCAGTAGCTTCTTTGCACCGGTCACATCGCTAACGACTGGTGGTTGGCCTTACACCGCTCGGTCAATTTGGCGGACATGCCCACACAACATTCGTTAGCAAATTACATGGCGGGTGGTTAGGTCGGTATCCGGTCCTCACTACGAAGAGTTAGCGGAATCGCTAGGCTTGCACCAGTGCAGACGAACTAAAGGGTAAACAAACACAGAAAGAGAAATAAAACAGAGTGCGGCTATAGTAATGCACCAAGCATATAACAAAAATTGAAACATAACGGATAGATTTATTTTTCTATTTTTAATCACCCAATTGTTACTTATCCCATTTAAACTGAAAAAGTTGGGTGCGGCTATAGTTATGCACCAGAGGTTAGTAATGTTTTCGATTAAACTCACTATCGAAATAATATAAAGGTCGCTTAACACATTGAAAGAAAAAAAAAAACTACAAAAATCTATAAAATTAAAAAGTTGTTAATTTTTCTTCGAGCGCATAAATACATCAAGGGCAGGAATCAAACCGAATCGAATTTCGGTACCGGTTCTGGTACTTACCAAAACTAATGTTTTGGTAAAAGGTTCTGTTTAGTTCTAGTTTATTTCGGTATTCGGTTCCGTATAGGTAGCTTGGTTTTTTATTTCGGTATACTTTAATCCGAAGATACAAAGAACTGGTAGCAACATATACAACAGAAAGTAGTTATAAAGAAGGAAAATTAAACATAATAAACTTTACGCCAGAAAAAAATGTTCTAATAATACTTATGTAATTGGAAGAGCAAGAAGAACTTTTGATATCTGATGTTACCACACAGGAGCCACTGAACGACCCTTTGTCTTTTATTTTTAGTAATTGATTGTAGTAACTTGAGTAAAGTCAAAACTTTATACTTACTATGAACTTCAGCAAGCTCTGTGGAGTAGTAAGGCAAAATCTGATAGACCTAATAAACAATTTTTTTTCCGAATTTTTATCGATTTGTGTAGTAAGAGCCTTTCTTTTATACTTTTTTCTGACATCGAAAAAATTATTTTTTTATTTTCTTTATTTTCATTGCTTAAACTGCTGGGTTTGAATGAAACCCTGAGCGAATTTGCTGAAATAAAATGGATAAATTCACTTTACTGAAGTTTTTAAACAAATTAACTCGAAAATGATTAACTTTGTAGGTCAATTTACCTGCTGTGTGACGAAAGTAATAAAGAAAAATGTCAAACCTTTAAATTTTAAGTTTCCAATTTCCGCCTAATTTAACTTTTAACTGTCAATGTAGGAACAGGCACTTACAAAAAAGACAAAATTTGTATAATATTTCATTAATTGTGAAGCAAGCAAGATATAGGGCAGGTGGCGTTTGGTTCTTAGTATTGAGGTTGTTTCGGAGTGAGTGAACAAATAGGAGTTGTTCACTAAACGGAATAAGTGGATTGAGTTAACTCATTTAAACAGGAACAAGAGAACATGATCCCTGAAAGGAACAATTTTAACCCGACCTTAACTTAAGTACGGATGTACAGTATTAACAATTTGTGCGGGAATATTAAGACCCGTAAGCATATCCTGAGTCAAAAGCTGTTCTTTGATATTTTTTGAGAAAAGGTTGTTATACCAACCTGTGATCAGTCCATTTTTTATTTTATTTAAATGTCATTAAACGCGCCATAACTTTTGGACTTTAAAAAATGTCCAAGACAACATACATTGTTATAATTTTGAAAAGGTCTTTAAAATATTGCGCACCAGCAATCCAGTTGAAATGAGCATTTTCAACACTAAAGTTTGTTCCTTGTAATTTCAGAGCTAGTAGAGACAAATATCTATTGACTTTAACTAGGTTGGGTTAGGTTAGGTTAAGCTAAAGCCATAAGGATTTGGTGCCTTGTGATATAGCATAGAGACATCTTACTCTCCATTCTTCAATGTGTCTGAAAAGTGAGATAAACTACGATATATTTAGGAGGCTGGAATCAAATCAGGCGTTGTCTCAGTAGGATCAGAAACGTTCGTTAGAAACTAAAAACCAAGATAATTTGTCTCCCTCGGGCAAACACTAAAGAGGTGGGAAATGGACTTTTTCTCTCGTCGTCTCACGTCGTATCCAGCCATTGCTCTGTTAGGGCCTTAACAACTGTTGATCAGTAAAAGTCTGCCGAGCTAGTCGCTTTTTCTTTGCAGTTGCCCTCGATATTCTGGTGGTATATGTCTGACTGCTCTTGGTTTCTCCTTCGAATATCCCGTAGTTTTATATATTTTTTTTGTTTTTTAATTTTACATTTTTTTTTTAGATGTTTTTAATATTTTCATTTCCGTTGATATATAAATTTTTTTTATATATTTTAATTAATTTTTTTATATCTCTAAATAAAAAAAGAACCTTTAGTAACTGATATCAAAATGGACGACATCAATTTAGGCCAAATGGGATAATACATATTCAAAAACAAAAATCTTTAAAAATAAGCATAAAAGCCGGATTGATTCGTAGAACTCAACGAACTCATCATCATCGATTCCCCCCAGCTGGCAGTTTATATTAAATTGATTTTGATTTCAACTTCATTCAGTAAATTAATTCGTTACCGATTCAAAAATCTACAATCAAAAGCTGAATTTATGGCCGCACATATCACGTATGTGCATATTTTGAATGTGACTAATTTGCGATTTGGTTTGGAGCTGGATTTCAGTCTGTATTTTCGGTTAGCCATTCCAATTCGAAGTCATCTGGTTTTTTGGGGGGCTGCGAATTAATTTCATTTTCATATTTCAATTTCAATTTCGAAAGACGGTAGCCCGCGCGCGGCAGTAAGACCAGTAGTCGCGACATGATATAAATTAACTGTTTTGACTTTGTGAAATGAAATGCGGCCCCTTTGAAATTCCAATTCCGATTCAAAACGAAGAGGAAAAAACAAACGACTTTAAATACAAAAAAAAAATACCATTCAAAGTGGCTTTAGGAGTTAGAGTTGCCTGCGCGCCCGATTTCTTTTCGGCTTAAATGGTTTATGTGCGTTTGCAACCAGTTTTATGGACATCGCCTCCGCCGGCTGACTGGCGGGCCTGATTATATATTGATGCTGGTTTCGTATTCAATTTTACGTTTAGGTGGGCCGTGGCCGGCGCCTTTGATGCGTGCATCTCGTTGACCACGTGCCGGGGCTGTTTTGCGTCAGCCGCCAGCCGCCAGCCTCCAGCCTTCACGAAACACAGTTGCAGAGGTGGGCCCAACCGAAAGGAGCTTACAAAATAACTGCCAATCAAAGCCCCGTTTGAATTAATAAACAACAAAATATTTGTTTATAAATAAATATCTAAATTTTGTTTTGTTGAATATATTTATATATTTTATTTTGGCCGGAATAACAAATACTCGCTTTCAAGTCGAGTAGCAGTTTTTTACGATTTTAATGATGTGCTCAACGTTTTATGATTTAATTATGCCGTTTTTTTTTTTAGTTATTAATATATGCCCCATATTGAAGTTGTCTTGGCCATTTATTGAGTCTTAATTATGTGCGATTTAAATTCTTAATGAATGCCGCATTTGGCCAGTCATCAGCCGTATCATCCACTTGTGGCTGGGAGAGGAGGGGGAGTGGGTGGTCGATTGTCTGAGGGGCTTATGTGGGGGCGCACATGTGCCAATGATTTAAATGATAACGAATGCGCTTAAATCTGCATAATCCTCTGAAAGAAGCGCCAGCCTAACGAATTTAGGAAATAACTTTCACTTATCACTTATCATATTTCCTGTTGAATAAAGATTGGACAATTGTTAAACCTAAGATGGGGAGTTTTTCTACTTACTTTCAATTACAATAAGGATCAACTTTTCATGTATCACTTAAATATATACACAGAAAAAAAGATCAAATATCAATTTAATCTTGGCTGATCAATAAGATATTTTATCAAATATCAATTTTTTCATATCATTTTGATGATAAATAATATTTAATTAATCGTACTAATATCAAATTGATAAGATAATAAAAAAATGAGAAAAAGGAAAGAGACAAAAAATGCTTATTATCGAAAACTTAGGCACCGTAGAAAAATATAAATAGTCCCTTAGACGCACGCGTGTGCGGTGGCTCAATGCGTTGAGACGTCATTCCATTCGTGTAAAGTGCGAGTTCCCGGGTTCGATCCCCAGACAAGGTAATATTTGTAAACTAACAAAAATGTTTAAATTTCTTCGCTTTCCAAACGGCTATGGCGCCTTATATTACATAATCATTAAAATTCTGAGCGGGGAATATATATAAAATATAACTTATATAAATAATATAAGCGCCCAGCCATTTCCTAATATTTTTTTTTTATTAAAAAATGCCACTTTGATCTTAAACATATCATTTTGATATGATCGAAAATATCAGTTTGATATTTTCGAACAGGTCAATTTCATCTGCATCTTATCGGCTTTTTTTGATATGAAAAAAATGTCATATTGAGTCCCAGATCATATCATTTTTTTTTCTGTGTACATAATAAAGTAAGTTAAGCACGGACACCAAACCGTATACATTCATATCCTAAGAATTTATTGATACACAGATTTTAACACACGATAGCTTGTTTGATGCCTAATTGATGTACTTCCACGATCGGTGAAAAAAATTATCCCATTTTTTTTTTCGAATTTTCGTGAGTGTTTTAAGTAAAGATTTGTTAAAAAAAAAATACAACAAATTTTCTTTATTCGAAGTTTTGAGCTAAATATCTCGAAAAACTATTAACTTAAAGTATAAAGCGCCTTTGACTTATTTGTAAGTCTATTTATTGGCTGAGAATAACCGAAGCTAGGGCGAATTATGTAAATAAATATGTTTAAAAAAAAAATGGGAAAATTGAAAAATTCTTTAAATTTTTTATTTGATCCCAATTTGGGATCAAGTCGAGTTCGAAAAACAGGCTAATATCAGAACCGTGAGTTTTTAAAAATCAGGCAAAAATCAAGTAATTCAAGAATTTTTATTCAAGCCAATCATTGTTAAGCTTTGATTTCAATACGAATATCTCGAGTTAAGTTTCTGTGTATGTACAAAAATATTTACGAGTAAATTTTTTGACTGTGTACTAAATAAAAGGACTGTACCGAAAGGATACTGCACACTTAGTCCGCTTTAACACGATGAAGTTTCCTTCATGAAGTTCTTCATGCAGTTTTTGTTTGTGGGAAGAAGCAAATTTCTTCATGTAAATGCGCATGAAGTTTTGAAGATGCTTCAAAACGAAATCGAAGAGAGCTTCATGAAGCAAACTTCATAGTGTAAACACGGACTTACAATCGCACATTTCTCGGGTGAGTGTGTGCTTCGTTTAATGCGATGTTAAAGACTGTTAGAATACATGAGTGTTTCTCTTATTTTGTATATTTTACGTCTTTTATTTGGCTGTTGATTTTTTCGAAACCGCAGATCGCAGGGCAAGTGCTCGAAAAAAATTCTGCAATTCTTCTGGGCCGATCATGAAAAGTTGCATAAAAAGTTACCTAATTGCAATAAACTCAAAATAGAGCTCAACATATAAAAATTCAGCTGGGTGAAACCTGTTCTTCAAAATATTAAAAATAAGGTATAGGCATTTAACAACAGAAACAAAACAATGCCCTTCCGATATAAGACAAAGAATGATTCAAGGAGTGACTCAACGGTAGTACTTATCAAAATCAAAAAGTTTTAAAAAAGTCAACAAAAAGTAGAAAATGGCAAAAATTGAGTTGGAAATCTTTAAGACCGTTTGTTCAATGAATCAGTTGTGTGAATTGTGATGGACGATAAAACTTGTGTAATAATGGACTTAAACAGATTACACGCCCCTTAAATTCACACAAAGCAGAAACGTGGTGCTGTAAACCAATGAGTGTCCCCAAAATTCAATAAGAAGTTTTCGATATGTCATGCAATTGGTTCCAGCGGCCCTAGAACAACTTTATTTTTCAAACAGGATTTGAAAGCGCTTATTTCAACATGAAGGAGTGTTTAAAAAACAAACACTTTTAACCATTCTATCATAAAAACAATATGATAACAATATTTTACATTTTATCAGGTTTGCTTAAGGAGAAAAGGAGAACACCCCAATTGCTCCAAAGCTTTGACCAAAAGATCGATATTGGGCATTTGCCGAATGGAAGTTCAAAAGGAGTATTGTAGTTGGGGAAATAATAAAAAATACTGAAAGACGAAACACTAAACAAAACTGTGCAAAACTTAATGAAATAGTTTAATTAAAAAAATTCTATCTAAATTATGGAAATGATTTTTTCTCAACAAGTTTTGACAAAATTTAAAGTAAATATATTTATCTTAAGTATAAAAAAAATGAATAAAATCGGAAAAGAAATCATAAAGTTAGAAGCAAAAAGATGTGTGCAGTTTCTTTTCGGTACAGTCTTTCGAAAAAATCTAAAAAAATCGTTATCGAATATACCTCGATAACTAGCAGATTTAGGTTTTTTCACAGCGATATCAATGTTCAGCTGGCCAACATAATTTAGAAACATTTGCTTTGGTTCATTCGGAGTAAATTTATTGATGAAATTCACATATAGAATCATTAGTGAATCTTGTCTGAATTTATAGGTTATATTTTAGATACATTTTGCAAGAATTGAATTGATGATTCAACTATGACATTGTATTGTATTCATGCATAATAAAAATTGGTTAAAACATATCTCGATGGTATTGGATGACACTTTATAGCCCAGACCTTGCACTATCAGACAACCATTTGTTACGGTAGATGCAGAACCCCCTTTACTTTGTCTCAAAAGCCGACTAGTGGGAAAATTTTATAGCTAGCGATGATCAGTACTTAAACCAAATTAGATCAATAATTTTTTAAAATCTTCTTCTGATGATGCAATATTATATTCCGAGCATTAATTTAACAAATATTTTAAATTGATATAGGACTTCTTTAGGCGAAATTAAATAATCGGTTGCACATTGTAAATTTAGTTTTCAGTAATTTATTATTGTTATAATACTTAATGTTAATCAGCCAGTATTGGTAAACATTAAAAGGCAGAATGTCAGAGATTTTAATTATTTTATTATACTAAAAATGTTTTATATAAAATACAGCATTAGAAAAAAAAATTAATATTAAGGCCTGTTCCCGTTTTAGATTTTAATCAATATAGCGGAATCAAAATTGCTTAGCTATTGAATGTAGCTTATTGAATGTAAGCTTAAGTAACTCTTAAGTCGAAATCTGCGGCCTTTTCAATTGAAAGCAACTCTGCGATTAGCTTTTTAAATCAATCAATCGGATCAGATCGAAGACTGTTCAAACATTCATTCGAAAAGAAAAACGATTTTCATTTTATTGGGAAACTGAATGAAAACGATTCGAAATTGAATATCCATTCGCAAATTGGAACAGGCCTGATTAATTTCTTCTCAATTTTATATTAATATTTTACCCAAGCCCACCATCTGGATTCGCTTTGCCATACATCATAAAATATTAAAAGGTACACCAAATACATATATATGCATATATATCTCCGATTATGCATGTTAGTTAATCGATTATTGTCATTTTTGTTTTTTTATGTTCAACAGAAGAAAGACCTTCTTTTTTTTTTTGGTTATTTGTTAACTATGTGTGTGCCATCGTTATCTTTGTTTCACGTCTGACCTAGACATTAAGCGTAACTGAGTAGCCACCGCCACAGGACACACTGACACTGTCAGCAGGTGCACACACACCCACACACACACACAGACACATGCATGGACAAAGGTGCCGCTGAGCTGAGCTAATTTCAAATTACACACTTCATTCGTTATCGGTGGTACGGGGTAGGGGTGGGGAGAGACAATCGGGCAGGGATATGGAAGAGCGAGCATAGCGTAGCTAAGTCGCTTTCGAAGCCAACCACAATTGACAAGCGCAGCTCGCTTTGCTCTGATCCTTCTGCACATCAAAGTCGCCGACGCATCTAACGGTCGATCGGTCTGGGTAATGTGCGTGCAAGATGAATTTTCGGCACCGTGGGTGTGGCTTATTTTAAAGCAATTAAACCCACAGTGAAGCGTGTCTTCAATGCAGACATCTTGCTGATGGACGAGGACACTTTTTTGTATTTTTTTTTATGATCGACAATTGTATTGTTTGTTTTTCATCTACACCGCCGGCAAATGGTGGGTGTAGCTAACGATTCGTTTGTGATAAAGATTTTGTGTATCAGTTGATTAGTTGCAGTTGCAGAAAATTTTAATTTTATGGATTTTTGAAACTAAAAAAAATTTGAAAAATTTAAAAGAAAAAGAAATAAATAAAAAAATAAATTTTGATTAAGAGCTTCGGTATACATACTATTCGTTCTTCTTTTTCTGAGTGCATTTAGGCAACTGTCTTGCCATGTACGCCACCAGGTCTTCAACACTTTGAGAGCTTAACATATGACTAGATTGAACTTGACGCCCTGTATCCCTCGAGGGAGTAAGGACCCAAAGAAGAAGATTGAACTTAACATACCTGGGTTTAATTATATGTGATTTGCCGCGGTATTTCGCGAGAGCGCAGTGGTCGCATGCGTTAAGATGCAGCCGTTCATATTTCAGTGTTCCCAGTGTAGATTTAATCGAAATCGATAACCGAAACAGGCCAGATAATAGAGTTTTTAGCTTTTACGCAGCCGTCATCTTCACCATCTACTGGCGTCTGTTCTGAAGTATAAAAGCTTACAAGCAAATAGAGTGAGAGAAGATCTACTTTGGTCCTTTGATCCAAATATTTGATTAATATTTTATGAAATAAATTTTCGATCTCGTTAAAGGTCAACTTTCAAGGCCATTGAGTACGTAAAACTTACTTTAATGCTAAAAATTCCTAACTAAAGTCCTAAATTTTGCAAAAGAAGCAGACGTTTCATTTTATCTTTTATGAAATTTTTACATTACTTCACACCTCCGTAACAATTTATTCTCAACTTACCAGCGGCCGTGACCTACAATCGGTTGTGATATTGATATATCGGGTCAAAGAAGAAGAAGACCATAAAAATTTACCAAAAAATTATAAACTTTTTCATCTATAAATAAAGTTGGTTAATATGCCCAGCCTTGATAACATAATCGAACAAGAAAATTTCGGCTTTGACTGGATTACGGCTAAGAAAGGATGAAATATATCAGGTTACTTCCCTTTGCCAAATTTTTATAGAATCAATTTTTCATCAGTTTTGGTTTAACATCAAAACAGATCCTGCATCAACTCTGCAAGCCACTGAAATTATTCCAAGGTGTTCCACAAATCGCTTTCGACCCAAAAACGACCCGATTTCCATACGATTTGGGTCGTTTTAGGGTCGAAAGCGATTTGTAGAACACATGGGATTATGTGAATTTGATACTTTCAGAGCCGAAGTTTGGGTGTTAAAATTGGGAGTCTAAAAAATTCCCTTTAGCCCCTTACAAAATTTCATTAAAGGATATCCTTAAAATCTAAAAAAAGTTCCCTAAAATCCTTTCCACAAGCTTATTATTCCTTGAGATTCGCTTGAGTAGCTTTAAGCTTACAAAAAAGTTCCCAAAAATCCTTTCCACATGCTTAATGTTCCTTAGCACTCGCAAGAGTAGCTTTAAGCATACGACCTGCCTGTAGGGATGCTTTCTTAGCAACATGAAGTTATCCATTAGCAACATATTTTGTTTTTAGCAACATTGGTTTTCTGTGTTAGCAACACGTATAAGTTGCGTAGAATATAACAGTTGTATTTGCTACTTATACGTATAACGCAGGGCGGTTTATGTCTGTGCTAAAATGATAGGTGGGTGTCGCACTAAACTGATAGATGGCGACACTGTACCTTTTCCTCTGAATTGAAAGGCAATTTAAAAATCATCAATGTAGATGGTCCTTGATTTAGAATGGACTCTTATATGTTGAAACTCATCTACGACCAAACAATCCTTGATAATGTGGCCCAAACAGCAACGGTAACCCTTCGGTTCGAAATAGGTCTGATACTCAATTTTCTAGTACTATATTGTATTTAACGTGGAAAAAAAGATAGTAATTCAGAATTCATTCAATTCCACTTAAATTTTGGTACCTGAATGAGTCCATAAAGAAACAATATCCATCCGATGCCGCAACACGGAAAATGGAAGGATTACTTTTACCAAAGTGATCTCATCGTGCGATAAATTAAGAATCAAGACAAACGTCATCATCTCAACAAATTCGACCAACGATCTCAAACCTTAGACTGTCACTGTTAGTACAACATCCACTGTTGTGCAGATGGTACACAGAGAACAAAATTGATATGAAATGGCAGTCATTTCCACATTTTTTCACATCACTTTCCTTTGATATGACGAAGATTAACTTGATATGTTAAAAAATATCAATACGATAAAAAAATATAACAAAAAAAAACAACAAACATTGCCTTGTCAGGGGATCGAACTCTGGATCTTTTCCTTAACTTTCCCAACTCACACACTATGTGCAAACTTCTAAGTAACTATTTATTTGTAGGAAAAATTGATATTTTTTTAAGATCATTTTAACCAGCAAAGATTAAATTGATCTTGATCTTTTTTTTCTGTAGGCCCGTTGTCTTAGAGTACACTTGAAAGGTAATGTTTTAAATTTTTTTAGTACTTATTGGTAAAGCCATGAGGTAGCTACTTACTTAAGTACTTATTGGTACATCGAAGAAGTAGTCGGTACCCAATTTTGATACTTACTTAAGTACTTAATGGTAAAGCGATGAGGTAGCAATCGGCTTCTAGGTTGGTCGGCCAAATTGTTACAGAAAGTGGTCAGAAAAACCAAACCTTACATAAAATAAAAAAAAAACTGCAAGGGTATTTTAACATCGGCGGATGTAAACTTTATATTTTTTATTGGCTATATCGACTCGGCTGTTAATGCTGAGCAAGTCTACTATATATACTTTATAAGGTCGGAGACGCATACCTTCTGGCTGTTACAAACATTTGCACAAACTCATACTCTTTGTACCTTTTTGATGTGAAACATCTTTAATTTCGGTACGATATTTTTTGGTAGGGGTAATATTCAATTTCAAAATAACGCGTAACGCGTAACGCATAACGCACACACGGATACAGCATACACTCCAAGCAATCGCCATTTTTTTAATACTATTTATTAACACTGTGTTCAACATTGTTGTGCAACACTATTTTACAACACTATTTTTCAACACTATTTTTCAAAACTATCTTCCAATTCTACTTTTCAACATTGTTATCCAACACTGTTTATCAACATTGTTTTCCAACACAATTTTACAACACTGTTTTTCAACATTGTTTCGAACATTGTGTCCAACACTAATTTTCATAATTATTTTGCATCATTATTTTCCAGCATTTTTTTACAATACTGTTTTCCAAAACTATTTCCAACACTATTTGTAAACACTTTTTCACGGCAACTTGCTTATAAGATAACCTGTTGAAAAATTAAATCTCCAACAACAATATGTACTACCGAAAATCAAGCTGAAATCACCAGCCTAGAGCTGGGTCATGTGGTTACCTAGTGTTGGTAAACACTTCAAACAGTGCTAACCCATTATTAAATAAAAGGTTTTTTTTCACATCAAAGCCTCGCATGATCTTGGTGGTCAACCTCTTGTGGATCTGTAACCATATTTCTTTTATCATGTTTATTTCTCAATAGCTTCATTGATGTTAACATGATACACATATATTCTTTTCTGTTACATACATTATAGTTTTTTTTTACCTTTGATACAAAATGTTTTATTTTCTGTGCCTTTGTCCAAGATAAGATTGAATATAGCACATCATCATCATCTTCACTTGCACAACAAGTCAATAAGACTTATCGTAGATTTTTTTGTGCAAGTGTTTAGTGATTTGCGCGTGGAGATGCCAAGTACTTGTCAAAGGCAACGTTTTCGATTGACTATGGCTGACAGTACAAGTTTGCTTTCAGACATACATAAAAATCAGTTCCTTTGTGACTGAGGCGAAAGCCACTTAACGCTAAGTGCAGCATCGTTCATAAGTTCATAGTTCATAGACGTGGGCTATAGGTCAAATGGGCCTAGTTGCCTGGCACTAAGCCTTATTTAGAGAGACGCACACGCAGCTTAGCCTTATCCATTTATCATGCTACGAAAAAGTACATATCATCCACCTACTACTTGCATTATCTGACTCTGGCTGACAACAATAACCACTTGAGGGACAAAAACCAAACTGGGCGAACCAAGTGGGAGGTCAAGTGTCCTAGAGTGGGCAACATATTGTTATAATTTTATTGATGCAAATCTTTTGGTAACACAATTGTTAGGCCAGGGTGTTATATTGCCAGCAATGTTGACAAAATTGCATGTCTATTCATAAATTTTCTAAATGCAACCAAAATGCATTTTATCTCAGCATTGTATGCAAAATATGTTTTTATTGATAGCACGCATACGCCGTGTGTGTTCCATTAAAATAAGCAAAAATTAGAAAGATGAGAGAGAGAGAGGGAGAATGGAATGCATACATAATACTTATTGCCGATAATTTGGACAAATTATGGTTGCCATTACAAAATGGACAACACCCCCGACCACCCCCTGCTGCTGCAATTGTAGCCAAAAATTTATTTCGATTGTCGAACCTAACGAAAACAATTACCCAGGGAATGGAGTGCAAATATGCCAAAACACAAATATTTTGGTTAAATTTTCGAGTGTAAGCGGTTGTTTGGTTACCGTCGTCTCCACGAGTTGGGGGGGCCAATTTGCAAGTGGGTCAGTCTTTAATTTTTGCATTTTTGGGCTGCACAACTGATTTACGCAATTAAAATAATTTCATTTCAAATGGTCTATAATTCAACTGGCATTTCATGCGGTTTGCTGCAGCGGCCAGTTTATGCCAGGCCACACTGACCACGCCCTACAAAATGCAAACAGCCGTTGACAATGCACACACACACATTCACACACACACCCGCACACATACTTACCATAAATCTGTAGTGAAAATGCATTAAAAACTATTACACAGATAACAAAAGGTTGCACATTTTTTGATTGTGGGCTACAAATTGGGTACGAGAGGGTCAGTCCCTGGAAAATAGTTTATGAAAGCAAGACCTTGCAGACTCCGCCAATATGAAATAAGCTACAAGGATGTTAGGGAATTGCTTCAATATTCGGTTAAATAGGGCGAGCGCTTACTTGAGAAAAACTTAAAATAAACTTACTAATTTAAAACTAATATAAAAACTTAAACTTGTTAATATTATTGAGGATGTGGCGATGATTCTAATCAGGGCTGCAAACCCAAAATTGATTTGCGGACCGGTCTCGCGGGTTCGACCAAATCTTCCATAGGTTAATGTTCAAAAATTTGTGGTTCGATGTTTTTGGGCGAAGGTTTTGGTTCGAACCTTGGTTTTGCAAATTTAGTAGAACAGAAAATTAATTGTTTTAAGCACAAAATAATATACCGAATTCTTTAATTTTTGTTAAATTTAACTTTAATTTAACTAAATCCCATTATTTAGTTTTAATTTAAAAGAAAATGTCTCCGAGTAATTGATTTGGTTTTCTTTTTTAATCAGACAAAATAAAGATGAAAAATTCCGCTCAACTTGGACATGGGTCGAAGATTAGATTAGAGAACTCTTTGAAAATAAAATCAGCTTAAAAAATATATCCAATAGATTAAGACTGCTGGCAGTGCATTTTTCACCCACTACAAATACATCACGATTAGCTTTTGTGAATCATTCAATAATCTTTGGAATTAGGATAACAGAGGCTACTAAGGGTAGCGATTTTATTACTAACTTTGCTAGTCTTTGTAGAACTTTTTATAAGACTCTGTCGCACACTATATCGACAATATAACACAAAAGTCATTGGCAATAGTCAAATTTTTAAGTATAGTTTTTGTTGATCCGAACCGAAAGTGTAGGTTCGTAACAGGTTCAGGTTTAGTTATTTCTTCATATGTGGTTCGGTTTGAGGTTCGGTTTAAAGTACAAAAAAAAAAGACTTACATCGGCTATGCCGATGTTTTAAATACCCTTGCAGTTTTTAAAAGGCGCTACCATTGATAACAAAAAAATTTTCTCATTAGAACTAGTTCTTAGACTGATCGTTCCTATGGCAGCTATATGCTATAGTCATCGATTTTGATCAATTTTTCACGAACTATGTGGAAGCATATAAAACTAATATGTACAACGATTGGTGATGCTACGATGGAAAACAAAAAGTTTTTTTCACTAGAACTAGTTTTTGGACCAATCGTTAATATACTCAGAAAAAAATGGCGTTCTAAAGGCAGCACAAATTTCTTACTTTTATACCCTGCCCGTTCTCATTTTTTTTTCGTTCTTGAAATAAGCCCACGTTCTCAAAAGAAAACCACGTTTTAATCGACGAACGAACTGAGAAAATCAGTTCATAAAATGGTTCTTGAAAAATTACCGAATTTCTTTAACACTGTGCTTAGGTACGACATATTAACTTGGTACGGTGGTGGAACTGTTTAAGATGCCTGTCATATATAAAAACGTGCAGAAGGCCGAGGTTCAAGTCCCAGCGCCTGCCAAAAAAAAAATTCAACATTATAGAACTTGTTAACTGCGACATTTGATTTATTTGAGAAATGTATAAATAAATGAGAGAGAGTTGGGGGTAGGGTGGGAGAGAGGGAGTTGTGGAGGAGATCCGGAATAAATTTTTTTCCGTTCCAAAATAAAGACCGAATGGTTCTTAAACGCAGAACGTTCGGTCTTAAAAAAGCGTTCTTAACTTAAGCACACCGTTCTCGGTATAAGAAAAACGGACTTACCCTACTATTGAGAACGAAAAACACGGTTTTCGGTACATTTAGAACGGATTTTTTTCTGAGTGTATGGCAGCTATATGATATTGTCATCCGATTCTGCCGAATCCGACAAATGTGCAGCGTATTTGTATTTAAACATTTTTTGCAAAGTTTGGTCAAGATAGCTTTAAAACTGAGGGAGGAGATAGCATAGACACAGACGGACAGACGGACGGACGGACGGACGGACAGACGAAAATGAACTCAGCTCGTCATGCTGATCAAGAATATAAATATTTTGTATGGTCGGAAATGCTTCCTTCTAATCGATACAAACATCGTGACAATTTTAATATACACCGAGATTAATATCCGTTCTAAAAATACCAAAATCATGAACATTCGTTGACAAAAGTCTATCAAGCACGTTTTTTCTCAAATCATGAACATTGGGGTACGATTTTTCATGAAAATTTTATGCTTGGTTCATGAACCTTTTGTGCTCGCTTTATGAACTGTTTGGTCATGTTTCATGAACATTTTGTTCTTCTTTTTAAAAAAAAAACAGCAATTATCGGGAAAGGTGTGATGTATTATCATAATAAGCAGTTGCCAGCCCCAATCCACAAGTCTTACAACGGTTTTTGGGTTCCCCTCTCCACTGTCCGCTTAATAGGGCGGGGCAGAAAGCGCTGGATATGCTCTCCCTCCTCTCCTCTGCTGGTCACGCGTCCCACCTTACCAAAAAGCAGCTTATAAGCAAAGAAAAAACGATGAGTGTTAGCTATGCTCCGGTCTGGGATTCGAACTCTGGACCTTTACCATTGCACTCAATCGCACAAACGGATCTGCATCTTAGCGACCTGTACCATCGCACACTTTCGTTGCGACATGTCTTCGATGCTACTTATATTTGTTGTACGATGGTTGAGTTGAGTTTAAATTTCATGAACGGAAAAATAGAACAATATCATGAACATTTGGTCATGATTTTAGAACGTCATATTTTTCTCTGTGTAAGCTTATAAAGACGTTAAGAATATTTCATCGAGTTTCTAATGCAGGGTTTACATTGGGTCCTAAAACGACAAATGCCTAGCCTTCAAAATGATAGGAACTTGTCTCAAAATGAAACAAAGTGAGACAATTTAAGCACACGCTTTCCTTTTTTTTAAATTTATATTGAAAATCCATTCAATTCTTTGTTTACAAATGGATGTCTTAAAAACCTTTCCTTTTGACAAAGTTATACGCACATTTCCTAGTAGATGTTTCTCGTATTTTATTCTATGTTAGTTTTCAAATAGCGGAAAATGTAAATATTATTTTTAATAAAAGGACCCATATTTTTGAGTTTTTATTTTAAATAATAGTTTGAATTGAATTGAACTATTTTCTTTAAAAAAGTTGAATGAAAATTGGTTGATGATAAAATATTTTTTGTGAACGGTCATCAATTCCTCGTCTTTTTCCCTTATATCCACACCAACAGTTCAATTAGTTGTACAGATGTGGGCGTATACTAAGAACGCATGCGTTCGAAATGTTACTCAAATTCAATTTCCGACCTTTGGCCTTGGTGAAAAGTTGTCCAATATTTTTGAAGGCATTGGACCTTAAGTGGACTTAAAATTGATTTCAAATATCCCGCTGTTTTCAAATCAATATCAAGGATGAAGATGGAGGTGGGTGGTCCGGCCAGCAGGCAACAAATGCGCCTAATGCCGGGCCATTAAGTAACAACATCTATCAGGGCCAAATTACATGGCCATATCCGGGTAGGCCCTGCATTGCGAGGTCCAGGGAACAACAGCTTGGCCCTGCGGTTGCTTAGGCAACCAAAAATTTGCATAAGCAGCGCGCATCAATTTAAACTCAAGCGAGCGTATAAATATTTTTATGCCAACGCAGTGGCAAAATGGCCGTCATCAGCCTTAGCCATAACCCAGGGTCACATTCACATTCGCAATCCATTGCACTGGGTCACCCCCTCCCCTAATTCTCGGCCTGCCTGCCTGCGGCCATTTTGTGGCCGCAACGCCGCATTATTATTTGGAATTCGAATGCAGACATGCATGAGGATTAGCAGGGATTTTGTGGCGAATTTTAATAGAATTACAGCTGCATTCCAGCCAGCTGACTGCGTTAAATTCCACGACATTTATTCGCTATTGGTCTTGTTAATTAATGAGCCGGTGCGTGCATTTCAATTCCGACCATTCGGTTCGTGGTTTTTGTTGACTGTCAAAGTTCACAGCTTGTGAAAGAAAAGGCAATAGCAACTAGTTGGTACTCTATTGGGGATCTGAAAAAAATGGGAGAAGAGAGCTGTGTCATTGTGTTTGTGTCGATGTCGAAAAATGTAAATGCCATTTTAGGTAACTGTTTTGCAGTTACTACAGTTTGTACTGCAGTTTTGGAAGCACTGCACAATAAACGATTATAAATTTAAGCAGTGCTTGCCAAACTGTAAAATTCAGGTGATTACATAAGGACTTATCCTTTTTGTATCATCAAGAGATTTTTTTTAGTAGGCGTTTTCGAAACGAGTCAAATGTATCGAAAATTGCGTGCTGGGTCCCTTCTCTGTGCCGGTACTACACACAGCTGCCTCAAAAAGTAGGCAACGTAAAATTGACAGTTCCCCAAAGCCATAGCACATCCGGCCCTTAGAAGTATGCAATGTAAATTATAGTTCGCCATTCTTTAGGAAACGCAGAAAAGTAGGCAATACATATTTAAGATCTTTATTCCAAAGCAAACGGATTAGACAAAACAGGAAATATAAAATTAAAATAAAATAAAATATTTTTTATACCCTGATTTTTCGTTAAAAATTATTTTATCTAAATTTTATGAAATTTTCGATTACATTTGATACTTTTCGCCTTGATATGTTCTATTCGAATTCTCTTGATAATAAAAAAGAGATTAATTTCATGTGCGATTTCAAGGGGGTCTTCTACCTTTGAACAGGGTTTTATGAGTGTTTTTTAAAAAAATTCTCGAGAGAAAACTATAAGAGCTTTTTCAATTTGGTTTTTTGTTTTGTGTTACTTATTAATTAAATAATAAAAAAATTTTTTTCGAATTCGAGGACTCTTTAACAAGTTATCGGCCTGCCAATAACGGTCTCAAAAAAAAGTTATAGAGGTGGTAGCCATGATACCGGGACTTCAGGTTATCGGAATTGAAAACGGTAAATGAGGTTATGATCAGTATTGATGTTATTCTGGCCCGTACCTCAATCAAATTTTGAAATATTTTTTTTTTAAACATTGGCGGCCATTTAAAAAAAATGTATTGATTTTTTAAGTTTCTTTTTGAAGTTTAGTTTAAATAAAATACTGAAAAAATGTTTTTCCTCTTGATAGAGGTACGGGCCAAAATTAAATCAATTCTGCGTCGATTGCAACATGGCTAATTAAAATCGGTTTAGTGGAACTGGCGCAATCATGGCTACCAAGTCAAAAAACGTGGTTTCGAAAAAAACGCGCTTGATGATTTGAGCAACATATAATATACTCATATGCTAAAGTGCGCTTTAGCAAGAACATTGCTCCACTAAACTCTGCTAAACTATTTAGAATTTTGTAAAATGGTTTAAAGGGGATGAAACAGATCATTTGAATATTTTGAATTTCATTTTTTTAAATTAAATAAAAAAGTTTGAAGCTTGTCCCCAATCTTGTGAAAAAAGTAAGGTCATATTCTCACCCCCTTTAATTTTACTATATAAATGGCAAAAACTAGCAGCTGAGCAAAAAAAAAGAGATTCTTTAAATGTATTGGTGCTAACTCGACGGTATACTTTGTTTGGGCACCCCTGCTGTAGTGGAAAGGTTTTTGATGATCATCTTTTGTTAGCCTTTCTTTTTTTTTAAGAAATCATTAACCACGCCCAAACTGTTCACTTTATCCAAGTTTTTCAGTTTTCTTCTTTTCCACACCACAACGAGCGATTTTTGGTCCACGCTGCTACTCATTTGTGTGCTACTAGGGAAGCACACTTATTTTTAGTTTTATTCCAAATTCTAGTTCCAAAAAGAAGCGAATACGAAACTGACCGCTTTGTTGGCATCGCGGTTCTAAATAACGTTTCCCAACCAAAAAAAAAAGTAAGTTTCATTATTAATTTTTATGACAAGTTTGCTTGAAATTTAATAATTTGAAATGGATTCAAGAAGAAGAAGAAGAAGAAGAATTTTAAGCAAAACTTCTGCCCGACTAAGGGAATCTTTGTATCCATTTCGAAACGCCTAAAACTTAAAAGAACAATGTTTGGTCTTATAAAAATTCTTTGCAAACCATAACCTTCCATTTTCATTCTATTGTCCATCTTACATATAAAAACCATTTTTCATTTTAATATAATACATATTCCTAGGGTGAAAAACTCATATAATATAACCAAGGCTGTAAACCTCCATAACTTTAGATGAGGAACTTTATAGGTTCGGTTCGCAGACCGGTTACTGCAACCCCTGAACACCAGGTTTTGGTTCGAACCTTGGTTCACTTGAAAAAAAAATAATATTTAGATTTAATTGGTTTTCGAGAAAAATAAATTAGTCGTTTTTAACAATTGCTTAGTTTAAGTCGCAAAAAATAATCATCAAGCTTGACTCGATATTCTGCAATTCAATATAAGAAAACGATTGCAACAAATCTCTCCAGAGATGTCAGAGGTGTCCAAAAGAGGCAACTGCAAACTGCAGTTAAACTGGCGATGGACAGAACGCAGGTATGCCTATGTCAACGTGTAGGCTCGTTTTACGAAATATCTTTGAGCTCAAAGAAAACCAGAAATGGCGAGACATAGCTCGATTTGCAAAGTGCTCACATATGGATTCAAATGGCCATAACAGTGTACTGGCTGGTCGCAACGACAGGATACGGAAGAGAAAGAGTCCGTCTCCCATTTCTCGAATTTTCTGATACACGACACTGATCTAACAGAAACAATCTGAAACAGCTGAAATTACACCTAGACCCATATATCTGGTTTCATCCAAGCCTAAATATAGTTAATCTCACTTTTCAGACACATTTTGGACAAATCCTTATGGCCTAATTGTACTGGGTGAAAGGCTAGCAACCGCTCGAATAAAGTTTAGGTTGGGGATTATAGGCATTTTATCATCCTGATGTTTGTTTAGCTTCTAGATTACAAGCAATTAACTTAAGTGTTAAAAATGCTCACTGAACTGTGCAGAAATAAATTTTTAAGACCTTTCCAAAAATTTGAAAATATTTGCCCAGGAAAATTTTCGAAAAAATTTTTAAAATAATTCTCTGTTTTGTAACCCGAAGTAGAGTCATTTAAAGTTTTATTAAGAACTTCATTCGATGGAAAATTACTTTATATCGTGAACCGAACCTTTTTTGTTATATAAATGATCCGGTTCGGGTTCAGGTTCGAGGGATCAAAAATGTAAGAGGTTCGGTTCATGGTCCGGTTCGGGAAATTCATAAAACCCGAACCGAACCGGTTCTCTGGGGTTCGGTTCCGGACCGGTTTGCAGCCTTGAATATAACATTTTCTTTGAGCTGAAACCAGTTACAAAAATTTGCATTAAAATGTATGGAAAACTTTGATTCACTTACGGCCATAATTTACGGTCCCAGTTGAGGCCGTTAAACAGGGAATGGGTGTCATTTTTATTGCCTACTTTTAAGGGCAGCCATTGGAGCTGCCTATCTTGCCTTTAACAAAGCACCTGCTCAATCTGAATCACCAGGAGAACAGAAATCAGCAGCAGGTGAGACAAATCCTCAAAAAGATCTGTCCTCCAGTTTAATAATATGCCAAAACTCTGAAAACAAATCCGTTGAAACTTAAGCAAAATAAAAAAAATCGCCATATCTCGGCTATTTGAAGAGCTATAAGAATGTGCTTTGGCCAGCAGATAGTTCTTGTGTAAAACCATTCAATGGAATAACTAAATACTGGATTATTCTGCAAACAGGAGAGTTATAAGCACTTTTGTCTAAAACTAAAATAGGTCATAACTTCCATATTTTTGCCAGGATGGGGATAAAATTGATTTCCAAATAATTCTACTCCAAAGTACTATCATCTGGCTAAAGGTCAAGCGAATAGTGCTGCAGAGAGCTGAATTATTGGGGATTTAGTATTTTTTTACTATTTATAGCGATGCTGAGCCTGTAAAATTAGAAGTCTCTGGTTCCTAGATGACTCCCACACCATTTTCAAGATCTTTTTTAAGCATTGCAATTACTTTTTGATAGTCAAAACCATTGGAAACCAAAATACTTACCTTAAGCCCTAAGTCCTTCAGCATTTCAGTGTTCATTTTGCCTAAGTAAATCGACGAGACAAGTAACAATCGACGAACAATGGCTGTCAATTGGCCCCTAGAGGACCTTCTCGTTGGTAAAATCAAATGATAGGCAGACACGTTGCCAAAGCTAATGAAGCTCATATGATATATATTTGGCATGATGAAACATCAAAATGTTTTCCCCAACAGCGACTATTGACAGTGGGCAATATGTGGAACTGATAGCCCGGCTGGCCATCTGGTAGCTTAGCAATCAAAAATCAAAAATTATGTATTGAATGGTCTCTTGTCTGCCTGACCGTCTGTCTGTCTGCTCACTCATAAGTAAAATTCACCTTTAGGGTATATAAGCTTCGGCTGTCCAGGGGTCTGCACTGTAATAGCTTTTCTTTCTTTTTGGATTTTAAGCCCTTTCGATTTATTTGCTGACCCAGTTTTCAACGGCTCCGCCTGTCGGGATGGGATGTCCTGGCGGGTTGGCTGCTTGGTTGGCTGGTTGGCTGGCTCGTTTGCTGGCTGTCTATAATCCAGCGATTACATGTGACACACACGCATACGTTGCAGCTTATTTCTCATTTTCTTTGGCTGTCGTTGCGTATTTGTTGAGTTGTTGGCGGAGAAACAGAGCCAGCTGTTATATTCCCTCGTAGTTTTGCATAAATAATTGAACAGCAAGTTGAAGCTGAAGCCCCAAAGATTAAAACACATGAACATAAATGTTATTTTTTAAATAAAAAATGTTTAATCGTTTGTTGTTGTTGTTTTTTGGGTACAAACAACACACAGTTGTAGTTTAGTTTGCCCTCAAAGCAAATGTTTTTTTCTGACATTTGCTTATGCATGTATTTTCTGTTTTTGTTTTTGTTTTGTTATGCTTTTGCTATGTTTTTAGGTTTTTATGCATATTTTACTTTAAATCAACAGAGTTAAAAGTAAATTGTGTTTTTTTTTTTTATACAGTTCAATTGCTTTATTAATACTATTAACTATGCTGTATGTATGTATGCTGTATGTATGTATTCACACTCACTAATTAACTTTAGTATACACGAATTATTTAGCTGCTGATTTCCTACCTTTATATGTATGTGTGTATATATGTAAATATATATATATATATATTAAGATTTATGCACTTTATAGTTTAATGCATGACAAATGCTTGTGGGCTTATGGAATTAGCTAAATGTTCCAATACAAATTGGCTGGCATATATAATGGCAATATACTTATGCATAAATATATATGTATGTATGTGTAGTTGTAGTTAGTTTTTGATTGGTTAGTTGCATTGCGGCGACTTGGCATTGATTGATTGCCCCTCAACTATTTAACTTTCCCTTAAATTATTATAATTGAACTAAATAATGCAAGACACTTGATATTCTGAAATTTAAGAGGCGTTAGGCTTAATATAAGAGCGACAGGAAAAGAAATCAAGGGTTAAAGAGACTGGAGAATTTGTTGAAAAAAATGCATACTTAAACAATGAATGTAAGAATTTGACAAGCATGGCATGTAAAATATGTAGAGCGACGGTTTTAAGGAGTTTGGGATCCGAATAGAATGGGCGACGATATGTAAAGTCTCAACAGAGAAATAGACTCTTAAGACAATCATGACCCAAAACGCCACAGCTTCAATACCAGCCTTTCCAAATCAGGGCTCTTTTCGGTACACTCAAAAAAGAAAAAAAGCGAGAGCTTTTACTTAAATAAACGGTGTCAATAGTATGCCAAGTACGAAAATACTTGATACAAGTACAAAATACTTGGTTCAAGTACAAAATACTTGGTTCAATTAAAAAATACTTGGTACCGTTTCGGGATACATTAGGTACATTTTGGGCTATTCCAAGGTTTTTTAAACCTAAATGGTCTTAAACCAATCCCGATTCGTTCAGTACAAAATACTTGGTTCAAGTACAACATACTGGTACACACTTAACTACAATTTGGTTCAAGACAACACTTGGTCAAGTACAACTTCAAGACAATACATTCGCAACACAAAAAAATACTTGGTTCAAGTACAATCAACAAAATACTTGGTTCAAGTACAAAATACTTGGTTCAAGTACAAAATACTTGGTTCAAGTACAAAATACTTGGTTCAAGTACAACATACTTGGTTCAAGTACAAAAAACTTGGTTCAAGTACAAAATACTGGATTCAAGCACGAAAATACTTAAAACAAGTACAACATACTTGGTTCAAGTACAAAATACTTGGTTCAAGTACAAATACTTGTTCAAGTAATAAAATACTTGGTTCAAGCACAAAATACTTAAAACAAACTTCAACAAATACCAAGTACAAAATACTTGGTTCAAGCACGAAAATACTTAAAACAAGTACGATATTTTCAATCCTGAAATACTTGATTTAACACCGGGATACCTTAAGTACATTTTGGGCTATTCCAAGGTTTTTTTAAACCTTATTCTTAGAACGAAATGGTCTTGAACCAATCCCGATTCGTTCTTATTAGTTTGATTCGTACTTAGAACGAATCACGTACGAATCATACTTAAATTTTAAGTACAAAACGATCTATTCCGATTGTCTTAGAACGTTTGAGTACAAAAAAATCTTGATTTAAGTATTTAGTACTTGATTTAAAAATTTTGTTCTCATTTTAGAAAAATTTTGGGATAATTTTAAACTTAAGTCTGATTCATACTAAGTTTAAGTACAACCAAGTATGAATTATACTTGAAATTTTTAGACCATAACGGTATAATTTGTATCCCGTTCGTTTTAGAACGCTGGCACCTTTTTTTCTGAGTGTAGAGTGGAGTTGGGTGGTTCCGAAGTGAGTGAACAAAAAGGAGTTGTTCTTTTAACGGAACAAGTGAACGTGTTCGTCTTCAATTGGTCTTTTTTGTTACAAAACTCTTGTTCCGAGCGCGTTCAGCAAAAACACTTGATCACTGATCAGCTTAATAAAACCACTTTTATTATTTAGCATACTTTTAGGAGGTCTTGTTAAATTGACATTTGGAAAAGCTTCATTAAATATCATATTAAATAGAAGAGAAAAAGTAGACTATGTAAATTATCAAGAAATGTATCAGGGAGCAAGTTCTTCTGCTGAACACGGCCATTCTCTTATGGCTCTGAGTTCGATGCGTTTATACAGACTGGCGCAGTGTCCGAAATGTTTTCTTTGCACAACTTCATAACAACCTTTTTTTCAGGGTATACAAATTATTCTAGTTCTTCTCAGTGGAATATATAAAATTTAAAAAAAAATCGCTACTAAAAATGTATTTTTTTTTTAAACATACAAAAATGCACCTTGCTCTGTGAAAAAAAAGATGTATTCTATACGAACTTAAGCTAATCCCAAGCAGTAACGAAAACATTAAAATCCTTTAGTTTAGGAGCAAAAATAAAATTGATACCTGTTTTTAAATACTACAAACTTTTACCACGGTAATATCATAAAGATTGACATAAGACTTATATTCGAACTAATTTTAATCCCATAGCAGAATCTCTTCGGGAATGTTTGAAATTAATTACAATTTCATCCAAGAAAAGATCCATTTATATTTTTTAAAGATTGGTTCTAGCTCGATATTAGGGAATTATTTATTAAAAAAATGTACTCAATTGGAATCTTTTTGAAACTACAAGGGTGGGTATAAGCAGAGTCATACACATTGAGTGTGCACATCTCGTTAGATCGTAGTTTTTTTCAAAATGGGGCAAGTTGGGGCAAAAAGTGTTAATTGTTCATTAATCTTAACACTTTTGATAATAACTTTCTACAATGTTTCGCCATGGAAACTTAGGTACTTCTGCTATGCTCACCTTAAAAATACTCATTGACATTACAGCAAAATAATTCATCCTCTGAGTTACAAAGTCGACTTTAACTTACATTCTCTTTTGAACTCATTTAAAGATTCTCGTAAAATGAGAACAAAAATTCGAATTTGTAAGTAAAGGCTTAAAACCTGAAAGGGTATAAAGCGATCAGCTCACAGGAAATTTTTTTGCTAAATAAAGTCGCTATCTCATCGGCTAGCCTTGGCGTAGCACACCATGATTTCTGCAGAAGCTGCAGATATTTAGAAGCCTCCTCAGAAGAAGGCTTAGGATCCTTTCGGAGATATCCGAGCTAGAGATCCGAGCTCTTCTTAAGTTAATTCTGTTCAAACAATGGTTCAGTTCAGAGAAACCCCCTCGTTATTAATAGGGTTCATATGCCATCGCAGAGTGACTTGTCGCTCTCAGAGTTCATAAACTAGCCTCACCTAAATTAATATAAACTGAGATCTCGTTAATTGATTTACAGCATGATGCAATCTTCATTAATTTAGTAGGCATGAAATTAAGTGGAAATTCTTTTTTTTTCTTACGCCTGCTAAATAAACTTCATGAAGTTTGCTTCATCAAAAATTTTAACATAATTTATAAATATATACGAAACAACACAAAAACGTAAACATAAACTTGACTAATATCAACTCAAATCTCATTTTACAAAAAAATTGAGTGAGGGGCATTTAGTTTTTTTCCATTCCTGTCTGGGCAAATATAACATTGGCTGGCGTTCTAGTAAGTTTAATGACTATGACAACGGCCTAGGTGGAAGTACATATTTCGTTTGTATAATACAATTAGCCTTGGATATACAATAAATACTTACGAGTGAAAGCTGTTTATTAATATTATATTTTTACAGCTTCTACGAAACAATTTGCAGTTTCAATCAAATTAAATTATTGTATATAATTCGGCATTATGTTTCCAATGGCTTCAGTCACATTATTTAAATTAGCCATTACATTTTATGCTTGCGCTATAATTGCAATAGTTTTTTTTTTTTGTCATAATGTTATTGTTTTTGAATTAAAGTAATTATAAAATATATACAATTTCTGCGGCATGTCAACATGATTTTTATTAAGTTAGCAGAACTGATATCCGTTTAGTTTTTTGTTTTTTTGTTGTTTGTATGACAAAAATCAAATTATTACATACATTTCATTTGTCTGTTTGGTGCTTAATTAAATTATATAATTTAATGTGCGAAGTGGGGGGGGGCGGAAATGTGTGAATTAAAATGGAATTTCATTTAATGTAATTAAAATTTGAAAATAATCTGGCGAAAACAAAACCAAACAAAATGGCGGGAAATATTAGTAAATCCAGATTAGAGCAATATTTACAATTAAAAAACATTTAAAAACGTCAGTGTATGTGTGTTCACACTGATTAACAAAATGATGGACTGAAATTGAGCTGTAAATTGAAATGGCCATTTTTTTATATTAACAATTTAACTACCATAACAATTACGATTTTTAGTAATTTCAAATTTCAGTAACATTAAAATTTTTTCCATATTTTATGGTAATTAAAAATAATTGTAGTAAAATCTGTGGCAAATTTTAATAACATGAAATTTTTTAGAAAATTTTTTGTAAAAATTGGAATGGTAATAAAATGTTTAATTACAATTCCAAAAATCTTAATTGTAAAAGTATTTCCATTTTAAAATACCAAAAAAATCGTAATTGTAAAAGTAATTAAATTTTTAAATACCAAAAAAATTTAATTAAAAAATTATTTAAAAGTAATTAAATTTTTAATATACCAAAAATCGTAATTGTAAAAATTTAATTTGTAATATTTATACAAAAAAATTGTAATTGTAAAAGTAATTAAATTTTTAAATACCAAAAAATCGTAATTGTAAAAAGTAATTTAACTTGTATATACCAAAAAAAATTTGTAATTGTAAAAGTAATTAAATTTTTAAATACCAACAAAAAATTGTAATTGTAAAAGTAATTAAATTTTTATATACCAAAAAAATTGTAATTGTAAAAGTAATTAAATTTTTAATTACCAAAAAATTGTAAATGTAAAAGTAATTGAAGTTTGTATATACCAAAAAAATTGTAATTGTAAAAGTAATTAAATTTTTAAATACCAAAAAAATTGTAATTGTAAAAGTAATTTAACTTGTATATACCAAAAAAATTGTAATTGTAAAAGTAATTAAATTTTTAAATACCAACAAAATTGTAATTGTAAAAGTAATTAAATTTGTATGTACCCAAAAAAATTGTAATTGTAAAAGAAATTAAATTTTTAATTACCAACAAAAAAATTGTAAAAGTAATTAAATTTTTATATACCAAAAAAATTGTAATTGTAAAAGTAATTAAATTATTTGTAATTGTAAAAGTAATTAAATTTTATATACCAAAAAAATTGTAATTGTAAAAGTAATTAAATTTTTTAATTACCAAAAAATCGTAATTGTAAAAGTAATTTAACTTGTATATACCCAAAAAAAATTGTAATTGTAAAAGTAATTAAATTTTTAAATACCAACAAAATTGTAATTGTATAAGTAATTAAATTTTTATGTACCAAAAAAATTGTAATTGTAAAAGTAATTAAATTTTTAAATAACAAACAAAATTGTAATTGTAAAAGTAATTGAAGTTTTATATACCAAAAAAATTGTAATTGTAAAAGTAATTAAATTTTTAATTACCCAAAAAAAAAAAATTGTAAAAGTATTTATTTTTTTTGGTAAACAAATTTTAATTGTGAAAGTAATTAAATTTTTTAATTCGAACATTGTTTTTGTATAAGTAATTAAATTTTTATATACCAAAAAAAATTTAATTGTAAAAGTAATTAAATTTTTATTTACCAACAAAAATTGTAATTGTAATGGTAATGGTAATTTCAATTTACAGCCCGGTCTAAAAGTTTTGATTCTGTAGTCTAGAGTCTCAAAATGCTCTTACAATATTACGATTGTAGCCAATTAGAAATGGCAGTTGATTTTCTTGATTTAGGGGTCTAAATTGTATAATAAAATACTTGAAATGAGAATTTTGTACTTGATTCAAGAATATTTAAGCTGACTGTGATAGGGACATCGTTTTTACTTCAGCTGAATACAAAATACTGAATTTGTGCTTTGTTCAAGTTATTCAAAAAATCTTCTTAAATGCAGAAACCCTTTCCTAATCTCAATCAATCAAAATTCTCTATTTTCTATTTATTTATTTTTCTTGTTAAAACCATTAATACACCAAATTATTGTTTGTTATTGTGAAATTAAAACCAGAAATTAATGATGACAAAGAAAATAATAAATGAAAATATTTATCTTAACATTTGGCGTGGAAAATTGCGCAGCGTAAATATTTGCATGATATGGCAATTAATTTAAATGTTTTATGGCTCTCTCTCTCTCTGTGTTGTTGTTGTTGTTATTAAGTATTAATAGTGGCTACGTTTTTATCTAATTAAGTATTGTATATATACTTAATATAGCTGGCGTTTACTGTACAATGCATATATATATATATAGTAAAGTATTGTTTGTTTATTTATTGATTTATTAAAAGAGTCGCCGCCAATGCGTGGGCTATAGTGAGAGGATACAGATTACTCTTTACACTTTTTTTTTTGTTTTTGATTACATTTTTTTGTATTTACACATTCTTATGGAAAACTATATTTAATATACACATTAAATAGTAATTTATACGGTTTAACATATGTCTGTACAAAGCTTGACACAATAGAATCGGACTGGAAATATTCATTTATTTTATGTAATATTTACACAATTAAAAAAAAAAGAACCAAATATCAGAGGCTTAATTAACAGCTTTTAATGTAGACATAAAATATTTATTTTGCATTAAAAATGTAATTTGTGTTTTTTTTTTTAGCTTGGGGTCATTTGAGACAAAAGTCAGAATAATAATTTTACTGAAATTGAACTAAGGCTAATTGAAATAAGTGTTAGTAGAGAAGTTGGTAAATATACTTGTGTTATAGAACAAAAACAAGGAAAAGTTTAAAGTAATTGAAACACTTAAGCAAACGCTTGTGCCAAATTTTGAAAGACTTTAGAGACTCCGAATGAGGTACCTCGAAAATATCTATCGCTTTGTAAGGTTTAATTCTTGATGAACGGGAACAAAAATATGCCATTGGCCGAGTTTAGCAGAAGAACTTTCTCCCTAATCAATTATACAATTTCAATGATCTTTCTGCTGACCTAGATTGATCCAGCATCATGATAGCCAATTTGAGGTGTGATGGTAGAGGAGCATGTATCGAAGAAAAAGTACGCCCCTTTGAAGTGATGCTGATACCAACAGTAGCAATTGTACAAATATTTTTTTGGCTTGTCATCGATAGCAAAAGTTTTTTTTTTTATGATTGCAAATATGAGCTTTTCAATCGACTGTTAATAATTCTAAAAAAATTATAAAAAATAATTTAACAGAACTTTGACTATTTATATGCAATTTTCTAGTGTCACAGAGACCCAGTGGATCTGCGCCGCCATTAAAAAAATGGGATATTCCGTGCCTCGATTAGTCGTGATACGTCATTCAGAATTAACTATTCTACGTTTTTCGAATGATATTTAGCTAGATTTCCGTTCTTTTGCGAATAAATAGTCTATAGTCTTTGAAGTGCATCATTCTTTCAATACTTTTGTCGGATTTGACTCATTCGGCGAGTTATTGAAATCAGATTTTTTTTTTTCGTACTTTCACTAATCCGAAAAGATTTGGGAAACGCGTTCTTAATTCAAGTAAAAATATCTTGAATTGTACGACATAGACTAACACTGCGAAGGCAATAAAGGATGCAAAAAATCTGTCAAGGGAGTGTTTCTAGATTTCTGTCTTGGTCTTTGGTAAATTCATGGCATTTGTATCTTTGCAGCCTTATTTGATTAAACCAAATGGTAATAAGTCTTCGTCATTAAGCCAGCTACGGTTTAAAACTTGGAAGCCAGAATGACTCGCTTAATTTGCAAGATAGCCGTAGCAATGTCGAAAAGTGTGATCCAAAATTGGACCAACCGAATGGACCATTTATTATTCTGTTAAAAGTAAATGTAAGAGATATTCCTTAGCTTTAAAATATATTATCCGAAACAATTTTAACGAAGATATACAAATTTGAATTCATGTATTATAATCTTCTATTGCCAACAAGTATGCAATGAGTGTGGTTGAGAATAAGCATTATATTTAAATAAAATTAAGCATTGCATACTATACAGGCACCAACATCAATTCGGATATATGATTAATTTCAAAAAAATCGCAAAATTGTTTGGCCTAATTTATTTGAAAGCTAAAGAATAGTACTTTACAATAAATTCAAGGAAAGTCAAAACATTCGTATAGGTTGATCACAAAACATGCCTTAAAATGGTCAAAATATAACTTATAATTACACTTACAACCAGAATGTTTTGTTTCCTAATCGAGTGAAAGAAAAACAACATTTTTCAGTTAAGAATTATTAAAAATGTTGTTTTTAAATAAATATTTTTTGACACGAATTTTGATTATAAATTTCAACAACTTGCAATCGTTGCTCGATTGCAAGTCTTTCCATGATGAAATGGCAGAGAATACTGAAAACTTTTCACTTTAACAGATGATGTTTGGACGCCATACTGAAAAACTGAAGTCTTTGTGCTTTCCACAAAGTATTGTGCATTGTTAGCTATGACCTTTTTCCAAATAAAAAAATAATTCGACCCTTGAGACCTTTAAAGAATCAAGCAAAATTTTGATTTCTTCGTAAGAAGAAAGGTGCTATTTGGCCAGGCCATGAGTCTTCGATCGCTGGCTTTGCTGGTGCAGAGGATGACATCATATTGCCATAAACCGATAAAATATGGCCTAAATAAAAGCGGAAAATTTAATCATTTTCAAAAATAATATAGAAAAATCGGTTTTGGACAGAAGCCCGAAAAAAGGTCAAAATAGTCAAACATTTGCCCAAAGTGTTATAGCCATCTTTTGTAAATCTCAGGCGAAAGTCGTTTCTCTTTCACAGTAGGGGGATTCCTGAAAATGATGTGCTTTTTGTGGCCATGAAACCTGCAAAAACACGGCCACTTTTTGGCTTATAAATAAGAGATGACATTTATCGACGTATCCGTGATTTAGTAACTGTGATTGAAAATATCAGGCGTAACTGTGATTAAGTCACAGTGACTTGTTGTCACTAAATCACACTGTTGCTTTTTATATGCAGCTCACTGTGGACTGATGATTGCCAGTGACCAGTGACTTAATCACAGCTACAACGGAATGTCTCATCCCTAACTTATAGTGTGACCGAACACGTTTCCACAAATTCCAGTCAGAGCTATTTTTTCCAGGAATGGGACCACCAGAGCACGACTTTGACTGGCATATTGTGAGAGTGAAATGCTAAAAGTATTTAGATTGCCAAACGTGGAAAAAATTAAGACATTTAAATGACGTACAACTTTTCCTTTTGTATTCACCGTGCCGTTGCATCTCCGTACGAATAAAAATACAGGCCCAGAAATACGGTTTCGTGAATTTTTTGTCTTTATTTTGTCCAGTCTTTTGTTGCGGACGGGAAGAGTGTCGCACGTCCATGCATGGGCTAAGAATGGATACATTTTTGTTCACCTATAATAAAATATTTTTTATCATCAAAGTGCAAAAATAAATTCTAGTGCTTGGATTTTTTTTTAAATAACCCTACAATTAGATTTTTTTATTAAAGCTAGGGTTACGTTCGGGTCTACGTGATTATTTTCAATGGGGTTCGGTTCCCGGTTCGGTTCAGGCATCACCGGAACCCTGAACCGAACCGGTTTTGAAGGGTCGGGTTCCGGACCGGTTTGCAGCCTGATTTTGACTAAAAATGAACCCGGACCAAAAATATTGACCCCTTTATTTTGTCCATAATAAAAAAAAGGTCATTAACTGGCTGTCGTGTAAGATACAGCTCATTTAAATCAATGGTAAAATGGTCGAGTTATAGACTTTAAAGCCTGAAGCCCGAATTTAAATTTCAATTAAATATTTATTTCTATTATAAAAATGGGAAAATAAATTTAATTTAATTGTTATACTATTTACAATTTTAAATTAATTTCTGCACTTAAAAAAAATTATAATTCTGTACTTAAGCAGTGGTCATTTAAAAACAAACAATCTCAAAATCTAACTAAGTTCGGGCTTTCCAAATCAGAGAACGAAATTCTCATTTCTAGTTCGTTTTTTTGTTATATAAAGTCGCTTTAACTTGAAATGAAATTCATTCTGTTACATTATAACATGTCTTACAATCATATTATTACTCATCTTATTCGGTAGCGTCAGCCCCTTGCCTTCACACGCTTCATTATAATAAAGCTTTCTTTTATGGTTTGAGGATTTAGAATTAATTCACTCGTATTTCAGGAAAAAAAGAACATAATTATTTGCATATTTTAAGAACAAAACGGTCTAAATTCAATCACGGACATACTTAATATTAGAATGTATATTTTTTTCTGAGTGTAATGAATAAAAAAAACTATAAAATAATTGTTATTGCATAATTTCTAGGCTGACAGTTAAACACAATAAAAATAATAAAAAAAACTATTTCATACAGCCCATTCTATTGTGCAGCTTTGTGTTTAAATATAATTAAATAATTTTAAATTGTTATACACATGCCATTTAAGCCAATTTCTTTGCTAGTTTAAAACCGACATGTCAAATGACACAACACACACTCTCGCACTCTCCCACTCATAATTATACTTATCCTTGTCTATTCATACACACAACACAACATACCATAATCATAATCATAATCATATACATATACATTTCTCTTACACATTTTATGTGCCTTTTGTTTCTTTGGAATTATGCTAGTTACTTAGTTGTTGTTGTTGTTGTTAGTTGATCATCTGTGGCAGCAACGTTTGGCCTGGCCAGGGTGACAGCTGCTGACCGCTGCGCGACGTTTGGTAGTTGTTGTTGTTTTTGTTGCACTGCTGGCGGCCAAAGCTGCACACTGTTGACGATTGTAGCAAAGGACCAGGCCCAGAAGCATTACAATTGTTAGCCAATTGTACTGACAACCGGATGAACCAGTTTGCATTGCCTCCGGATGTTCACCTGAAATTATGGCCCGAACTAATTTCAACTTTATTGCATTGTCTTGAGCTTAGATGTTAAATTTGTACTTGAACAATGTAGTAAATAAAAGGTTGTGTTTGTGTGTGTGTGTGTTTATTTGTATATCTCCAAGTCAAAACCAGCGTGCCGTAACCTCCTGTTGGACTGTCTTTATTTGTTAAGCTCTGTTTGGTTTGTGCACTTGCAGCAAGTAGTGTGTTGGCACATAAATATTTAATTAAGTGTGGCCCAGTGAACCCTTCATTTTTACTCAAAACCTGAAATATTTATATTAAGTTCAAATCATAAGCTGATTTCACTCATAAATTCTTCAATTTGCAATAATCGAAACAATTATTTTGGCAGAAATTGCAATGCAAGAATTTTGTGCATGGAAATGCATCACAGCGCATATTTTCAATGGTATTCGTTAGCAGGCAGAAATCAGAGTAACCCACACCTGAAAGTATGCAGCATAAAATTCTTAATTGCCAAAATTAAGTGGGTGGGAATGTTAACACGCTCAAACACTCGATAGCCGGTTGAAACAAAACTCTTGGCGCCTTGTCGGCCCTCAAGTATGTACATATGTACATATTTATGTATATATGTTTGCACGCGTTTACTTCTCATATGCGTGTCCTCCTCAATTGATTGAGTTCAATTTTTCAAGCAATTAAGTTTTCCACTTGAAACACAATACAATGTGCAAACAAAACAATGAAGCCCATTCAGACAACGGCTCAGTTCAGCGGCTTCACAATGATGCCAAAACGTTGCCTAAAGGTTTTCATATATATTTATTTTTGGGTAAAGTATCAGGAGTGAAAAAAGAAAGGACTTTGTCAGTCTAGCTAGAAAAGAATGTCACCAAAGCTAAGGTCCCGCTGGAAAAAAATTGTCGAAATTTTTATAACTTGGCAAAATAGGCCTAAATACGGAATTTGTTGGTAACTATTTGGAGCAACTAAAAAAATTATAAAACAATTTTTTTAATTTATTTTTTATTATTTTTGAAAGATTTAAGATAAATAACTCGAAAACGATTTACTTCAAGTAAAAAGTATTTCAGACATTTTGGCCTATTTATAAGCAGCATATTTCATTGTCGTAGTAAATAATATTGACTGATTTGGAGAAGTGGATTTGGGCAGATTGAAAACAGAAAAAAAGTGACAAAAATCTGTAACTTCTGAAACACACTTTGTATTAATTTGAAATTGAAGAAAATTTTAAAAATATTTGAAAATGCCGCACCTCCTTATAAACAACGAAGTTGTTGAGCTACGACTTTTGAAACAGGGATTGTGTACATTAGGATGGCCCATATAAAATAAAATGTTAGCCATCAAAGAGTTCCTGGTAAAAAAGTTGCGTTTTCAAATGTAAAACATACGTTAAAATATTTAAGCTTTATTGGAGTTCAATTGATGGACTCAAAAACAGGTCAAAGGTAAAAAAAATTGTTTTTGTATGAAAAACTTGTGTTCTATACATAAAAAAATTCCGGTTTAACTTTTTTAATAGACCAATGTGTCCACCAATTTTCTACATTTACAGTTTCCAAATATTATTAATTTATTTATTTTTCCACAAAGCAAAAATAAGAAACATAAGAGAACCGAAACCGGAACCGAAATACGATTCTGTTGGATGCCCTGATTTTCGGAGATATACCCATATTTGTAAGGACGCTTCTGGGCTTTAAACACATTATCGTCTTCACATTACTATGATTATCTGACTTAACCAACTTATGTTACTAAAGTCGTAGTCCCACTTTATGAAGATTTCAGCAACAAAAATTATTGATAGATGTGAAAGTGTTTTTACACAAAATAATTATGAAAGTTCGAATCAGTTGATATGGCAAATAACTTTCAAAATAATTCTTCGAAAAGACTGACTCAATCTAACTGATCTTAGAAGCTGCTGATGTTGCAGAGAATATTATCTTATGGCCCTAGTATGGACGACATCAATTTCGTATTAAACTTAAAAAGAGTTTTTCTCAAAATGGTGTTTTTAAAGTTGGTGATCACCAGATCTCAATAACGGCTGAGCCGATCGATGTGAAATTTGAACACAACCTTTTAAATATATTCCACTGAAATTGATTAAAGAAATACGATTTCCGGTAATAATTAATATTTTTAAAAACGAATTTTTGGGAAATTTTTTTATCGCCATTTTAAAAGTTTAAATTCCGACTTTTCCAAGATTTATCTATTCTCTAAAAGAATCTGAACTATTTTTTTAAAATCAGATAATCCATACCGGAGATATCGGAATCAACACCAAACTAATTTTTCAGAAGATCCTTTGGGATATCGTCTACAGAACCAGTATCCTTCAATATTTTTTCATGATCTAAGTGTCATCAGAAACTTGTAGCCTAATTGCACTAAGCTAACATATATTGAAATGTACATTTTTTCAGAGTGATTCCATTATGATATGTAAATATTTTTGAGTTTTGTAAACATTTAAATGACAAAGTTCGCTTCGTTTAAACAACCAAATCCGGTGCGCTCCTAACCTGGATTGAAAAGGGACTCCAACTCTTGTTTCTAGAGCGCTTCAAGTAGTAATGAAAAGGGACTCCCCAGTAAGTTAAAGAGTGTTTTCGAAGGACTACATTTTCAATCAATAAGGATGTGATCCATACAAGTTTATTAGATTAATATCAATTCTAAATAATGCAATGAATAGTGTGTGAGCTTGCAGTGCGGAAGGGTCTGTCTTCGACCTCTAATCGGAACATTTAATTAAACAAATGTTTTCTTAAAAACTTTAACACATCTGGTTAAAATTACCAGCTATTAACAGCTGATCATTCTGGGACCGAAATCACTCATTTAAGGGCCCCTGGGGCACACTTTTTTTATAAATATCCCAGAATATAAAAACCTTTGGGACTCGTTCGGAGGTAAGGTATAGGAGGGTAAGGTATATGTAATCCTAAAGATATATGCTTCGCTAATCTGAACATTGTGCGATCAACATTTATTCCATTTTATTCATAAAGCTACATGATATTAATTTGTACGATACGGATTTGTGTGCTTGGAGCCATTGTAAAACAGTTTTATTATTTTAAAAAAAAAAGTTTAAAATTGGGCTCAACTGTCAATTGTGATTCTGCGAATTTTATAGGTATTTTTGATTGAGTTTTGTTTTTTAACACTGGCAGCAGTCGGGAAGAATATACATAATAATAATATATAATATGTGAAAATATGTACATATCAGCTCTAGTGAAGTTAGGCTATTAAAAGACAATACTATCTGAATAATTATTACTTAAATTTATTTAATAAAATCCCTTTATATAAAAAATTATTTGAAAAACATATTTTTTTAGCCTTAAAACTGCGTAAAACCCTTAAATTAAATGTTTAAATTATATAAGCTCGGATATGACAATTAGATGCAGTAAGTGTATAGGCGAGCAGGAATGCTACAAATGCCTCAAGCACCACGATAACAGTGCGTAATACTAAAGGATCAATTTGGTCTATTTTAAAGAAAATGAACGATTCAAAAGACTTTCCCAAAATAAATCCCAAAAATGTTCGTCTTAAGATAGTCGCTTTTTATCAGCAAACTCGTTGATAAAATTTACCAAATCGAAAAGTTTTCTTTTGCTGTTTTTTGCTATGGTTAAGTATTTTTAAAAATAACACCGATTTGGTTCGCGAATTAATCTACGAGCAAGGTTCGTTTCATCAACCGTTTGCATATGCAACGTTTATAATTACAAATACTTTTAAATTAAAAAAAGAAAAAAAAGGAGGCCTCAAGCCGAGATTTTCTTCTTTATTTTTCCAAATCTATTTTAAAGCCTTCAATGTAAACAAGCGACTCAAAAGTTTGAAGCAAATTCTTTGCTTTAAAAATAAACAAAATTACTTACTTAATGTTGTGAAATTTGGCACAGATGTTAGTCACAGAGTAAGCAATTGATTTTTGATTTAAATTTGGGGCTTATGACCAAGAATGTGTCTTTCAGATGTTATGTCTACCAATTTATACTCCTACCACTCTAGGTTGATTATTTTGATTTCATTTCGTGTTTTTTCTGCTCTTCTGTGCGGTTTGAGCAGTTTAATAAATTTGCTGCCGCAACACACTGAAAATAAACATATTACGCATACGCAATGTGGGCGCAAGCCCACAAAAGATAGACGGCTCCCACCCACACTCTGGGTATAAGACACAATGTATTTGTTGACAGCACGGGAATTATTAATAACGTACGTGGCGTACATAATTCATCATCAGAGCAGCTTCAAGGCCGCCCGCCACACAGAAACGTCGACCCAACTCCTCCATTCAGCTTAAATATCTTTCGAAACTGAAGCTGTGAAAATACAAGTCACAAGCCGGCTGAGCCACACAAAGGCGGGCCAAAGTGCAGGATAAAAATGATTGTAACTGAAATATGCAAAATTAGCGCTGATGGATTTTCAGGAAGGAAACCGGGCATGTACGAGTGGAGGCGACAGGAAGCTGCTAAGCAAGTAGCTAGTTTCCTAGACACAGACAAGCACAAAGAGTGTGAGAGAGAGAGAGCGAGAGAGAGCCTCAAGGATGCAGGACTTTGTTGAGCTGCATGCACGTAGCCTTTCATTTTTTGAGTGTTTTTACGAGCAGCTTTGCATACTTTGCTCGTATTTTTACAATTCGCAGAGCGTTTTGTTTGCGCAGAGTATAGGGGGAGGAGGCGAGCCTGTAAGTGGAATTGAAGAGCGACATAAAGCTGCGATTTGGTATAGCTAAGCGGCTTTCAATTAGGCAACAATTGCCTTCCATTTATTTGCTCTCAAATTTTTAAGCTACCATAATCATCATTATGGCATTACACACAGTTCATTAACGTACCGAATTCTTGTTTCGTGCTCAATTGAGCAGGCAAATGTTAAACAATTTTCATTATCAAAGTGCAAACAAGTGCGAAATAACAAACATTTTTGATTGCCATTAATTTCGTGATTTAAAGTCACGACCACAAATTCTCGTAACTGTGAGGGCTGAAAAAATGGCGATTGTGAGGCTTAATTTTAGGAAGTAATTTTAACCACATTGGCTGGGAGTGAGTTTAAGTTGAAGAAAGAAAGTCGGTCAAGCCCGATTAATAACTTTAAAGTGTGGGGTCACACAAACTGTGCCACTGCTGCCCATCACGATTAAGGGCAGTGCTGCCCAGCGTAATTATTTGATTTGCTTATAATTCGAATATCGTTCATCTGATCTGGAAACGGTGTATGGTGGATCGATAAGTAATGACAATAAAAATATATGCCTAAAAGGTTCAAACAATCTTTCTTTAAAATTGTGGAAGATTTTTGATTTTTTCAAATTGTGCGGGTGGCAACTCTTCCATCGTTTATCTGATCGGAAAACAATGTATGGGAGTTCGATATGAAGTATATGTCTGAAAGGTTCGAAACAACCTAACTCCAAAATTGCGGGATATTTGTGTGTTTTTAAATTTGCGGGGGTGGCAACTCTACTATCGTTCATCTGATGGAAAACGATGTATGGGGGCTCGAAACAACCTTACTCAAAATTGCGTGGATATTTGAGGTGTTTTTCAAATTGCGGGGGTGGCAACTCTACTATCGTTCATCTGATCAGAAAACGATGTATGGGGGCTCGATAAGTAATGATGAGTAGAATATATGTCTAGAAGGTTCAAACAACCTAACTCCAAAATTGCGGGATATTTGAGGTGTTTTTCAAATTGCGGGGGTGGCAACTCTACTATCGTTCATCTGATCGGAAAACGATGTATGGGGGCTCGATAAGTAATGATGAGTAGAATATATGTCTAAAAGGTTCGAAACAACCTAACTCCAAAATTGCGGGATATTTGAGGTGTTTTTCAAATTGCGGGGGTGGCAACTCTACTATCGTTCATCTGATCGGATAACGATGTATGGGGGCTCGATAAGTAATGATGAGTAGAATATATGTCTAGAAGGTTCAAACAACCTAACTCCAAAATTGCGGGATATTTGAGCTGTTTTTCAAATTGCGGGGGTGGCAACTCTACTATCGTTCATCTGATCGGAAAACGATGTATGGAGGCTCGATAAGTAATGATGAGTAGAATATATGTCTAGAAGGTTCGAACAACCTTACTCCAAATTTGGGGAAGATATGAGGTTTTTTTTAATTTGCGGGGGAGGCAGGGGGCGTGGCAAAAATCAAAACTAAACTTGATCTGCCTGCAAGTATGAGAAATATATGTTCCATACACCCAAACTCTTTGTACCTTCGGTACAGAGTATAATAATAAGAAACCGAAACAATACCGGTATTAGCGTTTCGGTAAAGTACCGAAAAAATGGTAATATTGGTTTCGGTTTCGATTCCGGTACCTGACTTGAAACGGTTTTTTTCGGTTAACGGTTCCGGTTACGGAATTATTCCCTGGTTTAAGTTGAAGATTAAGATTAGATTAATATCGTGTAACAAAGGTACAAAGGGTATGATATATTTATGGAAATGTAAGTAACGGGCAGGGTGAGGCAGCTCTGACCTTATTTAATCTATAACATGTCCATGAGTTCGTCCATCTGTATAAATACAGTTATGAATAAAGCTTGATCCAATTTGTATGGGAAAATTATGGCACATTCATCATATATCCCCGACCTTGCAACTTGAGGTTATTATTTGATTCAATCTCTTAAAATATGGTCAAAGGTGTTCGATTCATAAAAAAACAACTTGCCTGTATTCTCAACCCAATTTAAAGTAAATATAACCCAAAATTTAAATTAAGAAAAAATTTGTATTTTTTTCTCAACTTTTTGTCGCAATTTTTGGTAGTTTACGCAAGTTTATTTTGTTTTACAATAAATACCCACGGTATTAAGTAGTTTTAAACAATATATGGATATGCTTCCCAAAAAGTTTTTCCGCTCAATTTTGCCCCAAAAAAAACAGTTACTGCTTAATGGTAGCCAAAAGGCTACCATTGGCCTGGCATGCAAATCCAAGTGCTTTTGCTCGTCGTCTACATTTACCTTCTAGCCAGGGGGGAGGAAGAAAAAAAAACAAGCAGCAGCAGCGTGCAGCTTAAAATTAATGACAGCGAAGTAAATGTCAACGCAGAATGAAAAACAAGCCCCGAAATGCACAAGGCACTGGGCACAACTTTACCAACCGCAAACGTGTGGCAAAAACAATAAAGAGGAGCTGCTGGGCACGATGCATGGCTTCCGGTTTTTGTTCACGCGCTGGTATTCGCTGCCGCCGCCGCTGCCACTGCCGCTGCCTTTGCGTGCGCGAGTGTCACATATGCACATTTTATTTATAAACTTGCTGCAAAGTGAAAAATAAAAAGCAAACCAACTTCACCTCAACGGGGCGGTTCGCTTCCTTGCATGCAAGGCGATAAAACCCGTAAAATGCTTATCATGCCCAAGCCGGATGTGCACAGTGTCAAACAGTAGCGGCGGCAGCAAGCAGCGTTTTTTTATATACACCAACTGTGTGCGATAGTTTAATGCATAATTGAAAAGCACGCAATGGAAAAACAATAGAACGACAACGGGGGCAGGCAGAGCAAGGCAAAGGCCATTTAACCCATTTCCGACCAAAAGGGCGATTAAAGGTCCATTTATCAAGTGGAAGAATTTTTAGTTTTGTTATACAAAATACTAGTTTAACCTGTTTTGGTAGCTAAGCAAATGCTTATGAGTGGATTAGATAAGCCACTGGAAGCACGTGCAAGGCATTAAGAAACGGAAGGAACCAAATACTTACCAACACCAGGGTGGAACGACTTAAAAGTAATCGTCCTAAACCGGAACACGCTACTTTTTGGAGTAAAACAAACTAAATATTCTTCTTTAAATGGTTCTAATGTTCTCCTATTGGATCTGTTAAGATTTTGTAAGTAGGTTGTTCACCGCGTGACTTTAAGTAAAATTATGATATTTAGTCATCAATATGAATCTTTTGAGTATCATTTTTCCTTTATAATGAAAGTCTACAGTTTCTCCCTTTTCTGAGACACTAAGGATTAAGGAACAATTTCTCTTTTTCAAAATTAAACTATTTGTCACATAAACATAAACATTTTCCACATCTCCCACAATTTTGTAGATTCTTCAAGCAAAGTTAGAAGCTTTATTAAGGGGGCCTTCTACCTTTGAAAATTTTTTTTTTCTGAATTTTTCGTTTTGCATTATTATTAAAGCTTGGACATTCCCCCTTTCATCCCCCTTCAAACCATTTTCAAATATTCGAAATAGTTTAGCAGGTAAAGCCTTTTTGTACACCAAACTACAACAAAAAATCGTTGAAAATCGAATTTTTTAATATAACCGCCAAATTTACAAAAAAAAAAAAAATTTTAATTTTATGATTGAAGTACGGACCAGAATTACAGGAATTTTGATCATAACCTCATTTACCGATTTAATTTTCGATAACCTGAGTCCCGGATCATGGCCACCAACTCCACACCTTTTTTTGGAGACCTTAATTGGCAGGCCGATTACTTTTAGAACAGCCCTCAATTCAAAACATTTTTTTTTATTTTTCTTATATAATTAATTAACAACACAAAACAAAAAACAAAATTGAAAAGCTCTTAAGTTTTCCTCCAGAATTCTTTTTAAAAAACACTCCATAAAACCATTCAAGTGGCCCCCCCAATTGTCCATTAATAATGATCATAATGATAAAAGATACTGAAGCTTGTAACAACCGAAGATACTCTTGCTGTAGACCTAGCGGTTAAAGACACAGCAACGCCACCATCTGTTTTTTTTACACAAACGCGAGACGAAGTCATGGCTGGTGAAAACTGATTTTACAAGTGAGTCGTATGTCGACTGTAGCGCTCTCCAAGACAACCACATTTGTTTGTTTTCTTCATTCAGAGCAGCGTTGATTAGCAAAAGCGAGGCGAATCGGTTTCGACCTACTTCAAAGAACGTTGGCCAGCAACTGATTGGCTTTGCTGATATGTAAGCTGTCTTGGCTCAGGGCTTGCTTTCGGTGCTGGTGTCTGTGTGAATTGCCAAATGTATTCGTCCGTCAGACGCTATGGGCGACAAACTCTGCATTAGAGTGAAGAGAGATATAGCGTCCTCACCCCAATGTTGGAAAATTATTTTTTTCCTCAGTTTCACCCCTTTTGGCAACTCGATTGTATAACAGCGAGCAGTGAGAATTTTACATTATTTTATGTTTTTTGTTTTTTTCAGCTTTTTTTTTTTTTTTTTTTATTTTACAGAAATATTTTTTTGGATTTGTAAGAAATCGTTATTTTTGTTTAACTTAGCGACTTATCGATTTTAATTGGGTACTCTATTCTATTGCCATCTCCTTGTACCAAACTATCATCTCAATGACATCCATTTAGTACACTGTCACTATAAAGTTTACGATCAAACAAAAATTCTGGTGGCACCAAAGATTTTTTAGTTGGCCTTGGATCAACGCTGCTGTCAGTTAAGTCTTAAGTCATTATAGACAAAGTCAAGAAACAGAATGGACTTGAACATTTTTACTCTATACTTAGCATAAGCTAATAAATTGACCAAGAGTTGTAGCTTAATTAATTTAAACTTATTACATATATTTTTCAGATTTTTGACTATAAAATACCAACTAAATATTTCAATTTGAATGGTGAAATTTTTTTGCACATATTTTATCTCGTCAGCACAAGCATAAGGATATTTCTGATTCAGGGAAAATTTTCTATGGTAATTATTATTTTTTAATCCATTAACTTCAAACTGGATTTGTGAGCATAGTATTCAAAATAATTAAATAAGTAATTTTCCAATGTTGGAAAATCCGTCTCCAGGGTGAGAAAATTACCGGAAATTTGTTTAATCAATATTTTATCCAATTAACTTAAAATTTGGTTTGTAAGCACATTATGGAAAAAATTTCACATGTGATTCTTCGGTGAATCTCCGCCCCAAATGTCAGAAACTGGGGAAAAGTAGTTGTCTGGATTGATCTGAATGATAATTCGGGTTGTACGCTCTATGGACAAAAAAAGGAAAATAATTTTCTCATTTTGGGAAATTCACCCTCTAGGGAGTAAGCCTTTATATTTGAGCCGATAGTTGTGAAATTCGATTGTCAAGCTCTTCGAGGGAAATAAATTGAAAATATAATAGAATCAATCTGATTTTGATATCTTTTTGACGGCTATTTAATTCCGACTAAGGTCTTCAGTTCTTTAAAAGAATTGATAAGAATTGTCTAACGGCCATCTTAGACTTGGTAATACCTTCCAGAATGTGATTTGGCTATTTCGACTCATAATGAACTCGCACAAATTAAATCTCAAATAAAATATACAGCCTCTCAACTTTCCATTTAGTCAGTTAGCAAAGCTTTCTTAACTCAGATGATGTCTTCTTCTTTTTGCTCGTTTTTAAAGTGCAATTTCAAAGTTTCAATTTCAATTTGATTATTATTATTTGTATATATATATATATATTTTATTTTTTTGTACATTTTGTTTTGATTTTATTTGGCACAAAACTATTTGCCAAAGTTTTACATTTAATGCGCAAATACGTATTACCCGCACCGCCAATCCCTCCACCCCACCTCTCTCTCCCCTTTCTGTCAGGCAGTGTGTCCTCCGACATTTGTGCTGCGCTGTAATACATTCTAACAATATTGTCGTTTGTCGTTTGGAAAACTTTTTGTGCACTGCCTCGGTCTGAAATAATAATTGAATGTCACTTGAACGACAAGTTTAGGGCTCGAGTCGAAGCTAAAAACTACCAACAATTTTATCAAAGTGACAAAATGCCTTACGGAGGCAGCCAAAAAACTTGTTTTTACAGGCTTAGCCAAGTGTGTGTGTGTGTGTGTGTGTGTGTGTGTGTGGGGCTGCTTTAGTATTTTATCAGCGGTTTTGGCTTCCTTTCAAATTTTGTTGAATATTTGAATTGAATTTTTGGAACAGTTTAGAAGAATTTTTAATTGAGGGCTGGACCACTCCGAAACTAAAGCGCACACGGAGCAAATCTGAGCAAAAAAAATAGTTTCCTTTTCAAGGCAACGAAGCCAAAACCAAAAAGCTGCAACCACATTTTAAGACCCTAAAAGAGACTCAAATAAATCACGAATGAATTAGGTGTGGCCAGGGCAGTTTTTTTTTCTCTACTTCGTGTTGTTGTTTTGATAAACTTGAGACGTGCGTCCTTGTCGGTATATGTATGCGTTGCTAGGAGTCTGATCCGAACGCCTTTTGCTGTTCGTCATTTGAGTCATTGCGGTCAAGGCGCCGCCTTTTACTTTTCACTTTGAGGCTTTGGCCTGGCCTGGCCCTGGCTTGCTTTTCACCAGTTTCTCCTTCTTCTATTCTATATGTGGCTAGCTGTTTTAATGCTTTATTTGCACGTGTTGACGTTTATCTGGAAGTGTACACCCGCCCACACACACACACACACACACGCACACAACTACGGATTAACAAGCCAACAAAAGTTTGCCTGGCAAAAAAAGTCAAAATGGAAATGTAGCCTAAACTTGCGGGAACCCCCCACAGGGGATTACCCAACAAATTGTACTGCTAATGTGAAGCACTCAAAGAAAGATTTCACTAGGAGGTTATATCCTGCGTGAGCCAAAAGTCACACAAAATGCACTTGCTTTAAAGCAGAGTTTTGAACTGAACCGATCCAAGACAAAATTAACCAACAAAATATGTTGTAAATGCTGCGTTATCTATAATATGACCGATATTTAGGTTCGGTTCACAATATTAAGTAATTTTTCAATGAAAAATTTTCAGATTCTAAAACTGAATAAAAAAATTTTTTTTAAATGTAATAACTCCCACAATTTTCAAGATAAATAGTTCGAACATTCTAGACATATATTCTACTACTTATTTGAAAGACCCGCCATACATCGTTTTCCGATCAGATGAACGATTTAGAGCTATACGTAAAAGAAAATAAAAACCAACTACAACAACAATACCAGCGATTGGTAGAACTTACGAGAAAAGTAGAAGCGAGGGGCAATAGCTAACTGGTAATTTCCCAATTGGACCTTGCTTGACGGCAGGATCTAATGGGACTGCGCCACTCAGTTATCAGTTACACACAACCAGGTACAGAGTATTTTACAGTCGACTAACCGACTTTCTTACTTGTTTATTTATTGTAAAGAGAGTGGGAGAGAAAAACCGTGCAATTCCGTACCTATTTTAATATCGATGCAGCATTATTTTTATTTCAAGATTGATACAAGAATTTTGGGATTGTTTCAATTCTTTTGTCAATTTTATGCAACCGAAAATCGACAATTAATTGAAGATCTGAATATGATCAGTATTTTTTCGAAGACGATGATGGAGCCAAGACAACCGTTAGTGGTGAGCGTTTTCGAGCAATGATATCGGAATCACATGGATAACTTCTGGTTTCAGCAGGACGGGGCTAAAAGCCTAAAGCATGATAAATGCCCCTAAAATTATGCAAACTTTATTTGCTTTAATAATTATCTAATAGAATTAACAGGGATTCTATTATGTACCAATTGGCTTCCCTCGAAAAATTGACAATCAATTTACAACCATCGACTCAAATATATGAAAATTATTTTTCCTTTTTTCATATAGACCGTACAACTTCAATTTCATTCAGATCGTAATCATTAACTCTTTACAGTTTCATTGTTTGAGGCGAGGTCACCGAAAACATGTGAAATTTTTCCATAATATGCTTACAAACCAAATTTTAATTAATTGGATAAAATATTGATTAAGCAAATTTCGGTAATTTTCCCCACCTGGAACTGGATTTTCCAACATTGGAAAATTACTTATTTAATTATTTTGAATACTATGCTCACAAATCCAGTTTGAAATGATAGTTAAGAAAATAATATAATTACCATAGAAAATTTCCCTGAATCGAAATATGAAATATTCTTATGCTTGTGCTGACGAGAGATAAAATATCAGCCGAAAAAAAAAAAATTTCACCAATCAAAGCAAATATTTAGTTGGTATTTTATAGTAAAAAATCTGAAAAATATATGTAATAAGTTTAAATTAATTGGCTTCCACAACTCTTGGTCAATTTATTAGCTTATGCTAAATGATCTAGTAAAAATGTTCAGTCCATTCTGTTTCTGACCTTTGTCTTTATAATGACTTAAGACTCTCAACTTGACAGCAGCGTTGATCCAAGGCCAACTTAAAAAATCTTTTAGTGCCACCAGAATTTTTGTATGATCGTAAACTTTATAGTGATTAAGTGTATGATTGTCATTAGAGATGATAGTTTGGTACAAGTTAGAGATGGCAATATATTAAAATTGCCCAATTAAAATCGATAAGTCGCTAAAAAGTTAAACAAGAAAATAACGATTTCCTTACAAATTTAAAAAATATTTCTGTAAAATAAAAAAAAAAAAAGAAAAATAAAAAACGCCAAAATAATGTAAAATTCTCACTGCTCGCTGTTATACAATCCCGAGTTGCCAAAAGGGTGAAACTGAGGGAAAAAAAAAATAATTTTTGTAGGGTGAGACCTATATCTCTCTCACTCAATGCAAGTTTCCATCACCCGTCTGACGGACGAATACATTTGTAAATTCCGCACGAACACCAACACCAGCAAGCCCCATTGAACCAGCTTACATATCAGCAAAGCCAATCAGTTGCTGGCCAACGATCTTTCGAAGTAGGTCAAGTATCGATTCGCCTCGCTTTTACTAATCAACGCTGCTCTGTGAATGAAGAAAGCAAACCATGTAGCTTGTCTTGGAGAGCGCTACAGTCGACATACGACTCACTTGTAAAATCAGTTTCACCAGCCAATGACTTCGTCTCGCGTTTGTGTAAACACATGTGCTCTCGACTGCGATGTGTGCTGTAATCTTTAACCGCTAGGTCTACAGCAAGTCTTCGGTTATTACAAGCTTCAGTATCTTTTATCATTATGATCATTATTAATCTTGGGCAATTAGGTCTCACCCCTTTAATCTGGTTTTATGAGTGTTTTCCAAAGAATTCTGGAGAGAAAACTTAGAGCTTTTTCAATTTTGTTTTTGTTTAGTGTTGTTAATTAATTATATAAGAAAATAAAAAAATGTTTGAATTCGAGGCTGTTCTAAAAGTAATCCGGCCTGCCAGGTACAGGTCTCCCAAAAAGGTGTGGAGTTTCGGGACTTTAGAGTTATCGAAAATTAAATCAGTAAATGGATTATGATCACAATTCCTGTAATTCTGGTCCGTACTTCAATCCTTTAAAATTAAAAATTTTTTTTGTAAATTTATGGTTATATTTGAAAAATTCGATTTTCAACGATTTTTGTTGTAGTTTGGTGTAAAAAAAGGCTTTACCTGCTAAACTATTTCGAATATTTGAAAATGGTTTGAGGGGATGAAGAGTGTCAAGCTTTAATAATAATGCAAAACGAAAAATTCGTGAAAAGAATTTTCAAAGTGAGAGCCCCCTTATTAAAGCTTCTAACTTTGTTTGAAGAATCTACAAAATTGTGGGAGATGTGGAAATGTTTGTATTTATGTGACAAATAGTTTAATTTTGAAAAGAGAAATTGTTCCTTAATCATAGTGTCTTAGAAAGGGAGAAACTGTAGACTTTCATTATAAAGGAAAATATTCTCCAAAAGATTCATATTGATATTCATCATAATTTTACTTAAGTCACGCGGTGAACAACCTACTTACAAAATCTTAACAGGTCAATAGGAGAACATTAGAACCATTTAAAGAAGAATCTTTAGTTTTGTTTCAAAAAGTAGCGTGTTCCGGTTAAAGACGATTACTTTTTAGTCGTTCCACTCTGGTGTTGGTAGAGTATTTGGTTCGCCCCGTTTCTTCACCTTGCACGTGCTTCCAGTGGCTTATCTAATCCACTACATAGCCCTAGCCAGCTAATAAAACAGGTTAAACTATTATTTTTGTATAACAAAACTAAAAATTCTTCACTTGATAAATGGACCTTTAAATGTACTTTTGGTCGGGAAATGGGTTAAATGGCCTTTGCCTTGCTCTGCCTGCCCCGTTGTTAGTTCTTGTTTTTCCCCATTGCGTGCTTTTCAATTGTACAGCTAATATCGCACACAGTTGTGTGTATATAAAAAAAACGCTGCTTGCTGCCGCCGCTACTGTTTGGCTGCTGTGCACATCAAAAGCGGTATGATAAGCCATTTGCAGACTGTCGCCTTGCATGCAAGGGAAGCCGAACCACCCCGTTGAGGTGAAGTTGGTTTGCCTTTATTTTCACTTTGCAGCAAGTTTATAAATAAAAAAAATGTGCATATGTGACACTCCGCCCGCAAAGGCGGCAGCAGTGGCAGAGGCGGCGGCAGCGAATACCAGCGCGTGAACGCAAAACCAAGCCCCCATCGTGCCCAGCAGCTCCTCTTTATTGTTTTTGCCACACGTTTGCAGCTTGGTTAAGTTATTTTTAGTGCCTTGTGCATTTCGGGAGCATTTTTTCATTCTGCGTTGACATTTTACTTCCTGTCATTAATTTTTAAGCCTGCACGCTGCTGCTGCTTTGTTTTCTTCTTCCTCCCCCTGGCATAGAGAAGTAAGTAGACGACGAGCAAAAGCACCTTGGATTTTGCATGCCAGGCCAATGGTAGCCTTTTGTACCATTAAGCCTTAATATTATTTGAATAAATTAATGGAAAAGCTTTTGGGAAGCATATCCATATATTGTTTAAAACTACTTAATACCGTGGTGTTTATTGTAAAACAAAATAAACTTGCGTAAACTAACCCAAAAATTGCGACAAAAAGTTGAGACAAAAAAATACAAAATTTTTCTTAATTATCGAAATTTAAAATTTATATTTACTTTTTAAGTGGTTTGAGAGCAAATGATTGTTTTTTATGAAATCGAACACCTTTAACCATATTTTAAGAGATTAGATCAAATAATTAACCTCAAGTTGCAAGGTCGGGGATATATGACGAATGTGCCATAATTTTCCCTACTTCAAATTGGATCAACCTTTATTCATAACTGTATTTATACAAATGGACGAACTCATGGACATGATTATAGATTAAATAAGGTCAGAGCTGCCTCACACACACTCGTACTTACATTTCCATAAATATATCATACCCGCTGTACCTTTGTTACCGATATTAATCTAATCTTAATCTTCAACTTAAACCGGAATAATTCCGTAACCCGGAACCGTTAACCGAAAAAACCGTTTCAGTCTGGTACCGGAATCAGAAACCGAAAACCGATATTAGCACTTTTTTTGAAGAACCGGAAAACCGTTAACCGTTATATGTAGGAACCGAAAAAACCGATTACTTTACCGAAACGCTAATACCATGGTATTGTTTCGTTTTCTTGTCATTTATCACTCCTTGCCGAAGGGTACAAAGGATTATAGGTGTATGGAACATATATTTCTCTATGCACCCCAGTGAGATCAAGTTTAGTTTTGATTTTTTGCCGCGCCCCTGCCCCTCCCCCGCAAATTAAAAAAACCTCATATCTTCCCCAAATTTGGAGTAAGGTTGTTCGAACCCTCTAGACATATATTCTACTCATCATTACTTATCGAGCCTCAAACACATCGTTTTTCCGATCAGATGAACGATAGTAGAGTTGTTACCCACCCACCAATTTGAAAAACAGCTGAAATATCCCGCAATTTTGGAGAAAGGTTGTTTGAATACTTAGACATATATTCTCATTACCTATCGAACCCCATACATCGTTATCTGAT
>JAEIFT010000862.1:0-54982 GCA_018904225.1 Lordiphosa mommai
AGAAGGTTTTGTTATTGCCATTTTTTAAGACCTTAAACAAAAATCTTTGAAGAAACTGTCCATGAGTTCTGTGCTATGCCTTGTTCTTGAAGTAGAAGGACTTTCCCATTTTTAAATAGCAATTTCCTATATTTTTTTGCATTTATTCCACCCACCCCAAACAATGTTGTATTTCAAGTGGCCACTTTTATGCATAAGCAAATAATCTTGCCGGGTGGATTTCAGTTTAATGCACAGGCCTAGACCGATTAGGACTCGGTACACTTGAACCAGAGCAGAACTATCCATCAGAGCAGAGCCCATAAATTTGTATGTAAATGTATACACACATATACTTATTTATATTTTTTTCCTCCTTTTCAGGTCAGCCGCTCACACACACACACACAGGCATAATAAAATAATCGATGCTTTTAAAATTTGCATAAGTTTGGATACCACAGATGCTACACTCAACAACTCAACCTCGCCATTTCCATTTCCCACCTTCAACATTTCCATATATTGCGTATACGCCACGTTGAACCTGAGCCACAAGCCCTAGACCCAAAGACGCGCGGCAAGTTCGTGGGCGTTCGACTTAATTGTGGGAATTCTGCGTCTGGATAATGGTTGTCGGAATTTTAAATGAAAAATGGATTTTCATTAACATGTATTGGACATTGGGTATGGCCTTGCCTTGCCTTTCATTTTTCCAGCCAAACTTGTCTACTTTTCAGATTTCAACTTTCATTAGCGTCGACAGCTCGCTGGTGGCAAGTTAACTCGGTTTTCGTTGCGGTTCTTAACTCAAAATTGAATTGGACATCTCATTTGGAAGTGAAAATGTTTAAATATTTTGCTCAGCGCTAAATAAGAATTAAACGTGTTATAAATTTAAAAAGCTAAACAAATAACTCAATTTCAATTTATATTAAAAGATTTACAAGGTAAATTAAGTTTTACTTTGCTTTACATTTAAGTTGTTAGTTTGAAGTAGCATACTTTTGGCTGTTAAAGAAAATGTAAGGTCTTTCACTTTTGAATTGAAAAAAAAAACATTGTTAAAAATTTATCAATAATTATATTAAATTTCGGGCAAAAAAACTTGGATCATTGTCTCTAGCAATCAAACTATAATAAACTATGAAGGCATCATTCTTTGAAAATGCAAAATTAAATGCATCATTTGAGCAAGTTGGAAATGCAGCACAGTCAAAAATCATTCGGAAGATTAAGAAGGATATGTTCAAAGCCGAGAAAAAAAAAACTGCAAAACCATTAAATGTCTATTAAAGCCTTTAATGTGCTCCATATCATCAACATTGATCAACTATAAAACGGGCAATCTTCAGTGTCGAACGAAAAGTTCCCCCTTTCCCCTTGCAAGTTGATATACAGTGTGCCTAATATATATAAAGTATAAGTAAAATACTATTTTACATGTTAAATTGTTTTTCATCATGAGACAAAATTGCGATCTGATTGCCAAAAAATATCAGTTATTAGGAATATCCTAATGTAAAATACAGAAAATAAACTGGAGGTGTAGAAAAATATTATCACCGCGAAAAAATTATTTCAAAAATTCAATCATCATTTTTAGACCAAAGTTTTGGTAATAAAAATCTGTAAAAAATATTTTTAGAACATATATTTAACCAATAAAAATCGGTCAAGCGGTTCTTAAGAAAAAACTGTTTTTCTGTTTAACTTTCCAGCCTTATATCTCCAGTCCAATATCGATTAGGAGAGTGAGTTGCTTATAGATGTTCATCAAACTTTTAAATTTGGTGCTGGTAACTGCGGGGGCAGTTTTCCTATGCTTATTCTGCTATGCCCTTTATTCTCAGATCACATTCAAATTATTTTCGGCACAATACTTCATACGAATAGAAACACTTTTGTACAGATTTAAAAGTTGAATGCTTTTGAACAGCTGTCTTATTTAAATAAAGTATAGTGAGGAAAATAAAATTAATTTCATCTCAGATCAGGCCTAAATACAATTTTTTTAAATAGCGAAAAAAAAATTATTTCTAAAAAAGGTTTATATTTTTTTAATTTTTTTCCTCATGGTTGATTTTTATCAAGGTGCTAATCAAATATAAAATGTTTAGAAAAAGCTGTTTCTATAAACATTTTCTAAATTAAACATTAAAAAATTAAAAGTGTATCTAAGTAAAATATTTTAATATAGAATTTTAAAAAATTTAAATCTATATTTAGGAAATTAAATTTCTTTATTTTAATCAAGTTACGTACTCAAGTTTAGAAATATTTTTGAAATTTTAGGAAAAGTCTAATATTTAGAAAAAATGCATTGTAAGAAAAAGCTACGTCGAATCTTATAATTTTTTAAAGGTTTATAAAGCTAATGGGGTTATGGTAATAAAAAAATTTTCCGTTACGATTTCGGTTTACAAATTTAAATGGTTTAATAGCGGTTTACTTTGATTTAACCTATAGTTAGTGGAAATTAAACGAGAAGGCAAAGTTTAATTTAAGGCCAAAAAATACGTTTTTGAAATATTTTTTTTTTTTAAAGAGATTTTAATTTACAGATGCAAGCTAAAATTATTCAGATACTATTTTATATTAAGTTTCTAATGACACTTTGACCATGCAAAAATGTTGAAGGATACGGCTACTGTAGACAATCTCCTGAAGGTCCACCTAAAAAAAACGTTTAGCAGTGATCACTCTATCTCTGGTTTGGCTTATCAGAAATTAAAGAAAAAACCAGATTGATTTTTTTAGGGGATAGATGAATACTGGGATTGTAGGTATATCTTCGAAAATGTTTACCGGATTTGTTTGAAATTTTTGGAGAATATACTTAAATATATGTACATTCCGAAAATGCAAAAAAAAAAATTTGGATTTTTTGGAAATGCCAACTGCGTATAACCCCTTAAAACACTTGAAAATACTCACTTCAACTAATTTATCCGATAGAATAGATATCCCATATTTATATATATTTAAAATGGGTTAATGCACAGATAGCTGTTCTAGAAAATGTTTATGCAGCCCAACGGAGACGATTTGAAGACACGGCTCGAAGTAGCGAAGCTCGCCTTACATATAGAGTCCTGAACTATGACATGTGCCAACAAAATTATTTTAGGGAAGAATACTCAATCGACACAATAAGATATATCTTCAGAGCAAGATGCGAACTGCTACCACTAGGATTTCAACCACATGTCAGAAATGAAGTTTGCTCACTGTGTAATATGAACGTGGTGGAAAATACTATTCACTTTCTTGCGGAATGCCCACTTCTAGGAGAAATTCGACAGGCACATCTGGGAAGTTTCACAATCACTCCAAAATGCTTTTGATTTGCTTAACGGCAATTGGTCATGGATCAAGCTAGGAGCCTACTTATTCGCAGCACTTAAATACAGGCGTCGAATTATAGCGGAAGACTTTTAAATAACTACAATTAAGCTAAATACAATTTTACTAAATATCTAAAAAAACTAGTGTAAAAAAAAAAAAAACTATAAAAATTGTAAACAATGAAAACTTTTGAAAAAAAAAAAAAAAACGGCTTACGCCAAGCTAATTTTTGAAATATATATACTACTACTACTACTATTTAAAATCATTATGAATCTGGTTGTTGACTTCAAAGTTCGATCACGCTACAAACAAATAAAATTTCTCAGCAAGACACATTTTACGACCGTTTGATTCTATGGCACAGTCATTCGATTTTGACCAATTTTAGCATAACTGCTTGAAAGCATAAAGTATTCAAAATTGCTGACTTTAAAAACTCATAAATTGAAAACAAAATTATTTTTTCTTGCATTTTTCTTACATAAACGCATTTTATGATTGATCGGTTCTATGGCAGCTACCAGATATAACATAAGTATTTTGACCAACTATTGTAGATTTGCCTGAAAGCATATTATAATATCATAATTCCTGAGTTTAAGAACGCTATCATGGAAAACAAAAAAAATTCTTCTTACTAAGAATTATTTTCCGAACTGGGACTGGGATTCTCCCACATGCAATCGAGCTTTTGTATGCAAAAATGGAAAACGCCGCACCCTTAAAGGATTCTTTCTGTTATATAGTTAATAAAATTGCAAGCAGAAAATTTTAATTTTCAGTTTTAAAGTGCACGACGAGGCCACAAAGTTTTAACTAAATAATACTCATACGCCTCTTACACCCAGAGAAATAAATTGCCTGAAACCGTCAAAAATAACCTAAAATTTAGACAATTTGTACTCAAAATTGCGCCAAAGACATTATATCCTAACTTTAAGGTTGCTGATGACCTTAGATTTTTAGGCCAAAAGTTGCTAAAAATGAAAATAAATTTGATTCCACAAATATGTGGTTAGTGGGAGGAGGGGGGAGGCGCGCAGAAGACAATGAGATATTGATGCATGGTGGGGGGGGGGGGGGGGGGTTTAATACATACCGATAGAATGTTTTCCTCTGAAAAACATTTAATAACAATTATAAAAACTTTTTTAATTTACCTCTTTTCTCCGTCTGGGAATCGAACTCGGGACCTCGGGGATTGCAACACAGTAATGTCTGCACCTCAGCTCACACGACCACGCACCTCGTACGGCGAGACGCGCCAAATGACTTAAAAGAATGCAGCCGTATGTTATGCTATGAGTTTGTAATAGAAGTGGTGGTCTAGTGGGTAAGACTGTTGACTAAGAATGCCGAGGTCGTGGGTTCAATTCCTCTTGGAACCAGATAATTTTTTTTTTTTTTTTTTTTTACATTTTTTATTTTTTGCAATGTCAAGAGTTCAAATAAACATCACGGATAATTTTACATTCCCGATTGCGGCTTATTGTTCGAAGTAGTAGTGTAGCATTTGGCACATTCAAAGATTAACTGACATTACCAACGCTTAGGAATCGTGACCATAAAAATTGGTGACGTATTGCCATAAAAAAATGTCTGAAAAAATTCCGTTTTAGGTTAAATTCTCATCGTTTAGTGAAATAATTGCCATGAGTGTTGAGTTATTGGCAATTTATTGTTTTAGGAACTGTTCAGCCTTAATATTAGGTTTTTCTTTTTTTTGAGTGTACGTAAGTACCATCAAAAGTTCAACAATGAAGGCAGTAACTTCAATGTTATGTTTACCTATATAGATCAAAGACAACACTATGTATATGTGATAATAAAAACTTTAAAGCATTGTCACGCCCATTAAAACTTAACTCACTTTCGGCTGCATTTCAATAAATTATTTGACATTATAGGCAGAGCTTAAACCTAGTTGATAAAGAACTAACAAATGTACGTAAAATGTTGATTTTCTTTTAAGAAAAGAATAAGCCACCATAAATAAGCATAATCCGAGTTTGAATACGATTTTGGTGAAGCAATTTCAATTAAATTTTTGGTCTGCATAAATCATATTTCATCGTTGAATTTGGCCTTCGTTCTTTAAGCTCCTTATGAAATAATTTCCGTATAATTGCCAATTCAATTAATTTACTCCCGCTGACAGATGACAACACCAATGCAGCCAGGTAAATACACCGGCCTGGTGGCCGATTTAATGCCAAATATACGGGCCATGAAGTACTCGGGCCTGTTCATGCATAACTTTACGGGTGGCAGCGCCTTCATCAAGAGGATCTATTCGTCGGTGCATTTGGTGTTGCTGCTAATGCAGTTTGTCTTTATACTGGTTAACATGGCATTGAATGCGGAGGAAGTGAATGAGTTATCGGGGAATACGATAACCACATTGTTCTTTGCCCATTGCATTACCAAATTCATTTATTTGGCTGTCAACCAGAAGAACTTTTACAGGTAAGCAGCAGGAGTTGGCATTTTGGAGGCACATAGTTTCACTTTAATGCTTTGGATAGAACCCTTAACATTTGGAACCAGGTGAACACACATCCTTTGTTTGCCGAATCCGATGCTCGTTATCATTCAATTGCCTTGGCCAAAATGAGGAAACTTTTCTTTTTGGTCATGCTTACCACCTTTGCCTCGGCCACAGCTTGGACCACCATTACCTTCTTTGGAGATAGCGTTAAAATGGTGGTCGACAAGGATACCAATTCGAGCATGCCCGTGGAGATACCCCGGCTGCCCATTAAATCGTTTTATCCCTGGGATGCCAGCAAGGGCATGTTCTATACCATAAGCTTTGCCCTACAGGTCTACTATGTCTTGTTCTCCATGATCCATTCGAATCTGTGCGATGTCTTATTCTGCTCCTGGTTGATCTTTGCCTGCGAACAGCTGCAACATTTGAAGGGCATCATGAAACCTCTAATGGAACTGTCCGCCTCACTGGACACCTACCGACCCAATTCGGCTGCCCTCTTCAGATCGCTGTCGGCCCAATCCAAGTCGGAGCTAATACGCAACGAGGGTGAGCACATCAAGTGCATGCAAAACTAATTGCTTTGTAACAGCCACGACTATTTTTTTTTAATTGCAGAAAAGGATCCAGGTGCTGACATGGACATGACGGGCATCTACAGCACTAAAGCCGATTGGGGCGCCCAGTTTCGAGCACCCTCCACGCTGCAGTCCTTCAATGGGGGCAATGGTGGTGGCGGCATCAATGGGGTGATTGGTGCTAATCCCAATGGGCTGACCAAAAAACAGGAGATGATGGTGCGCAGTGCCATCAAGTATTGGGTGGAGAGGCACAAGCACGTGGTGCGGTGAGTGCAAGTCAGATAATTTAAATCCAAATTGTAATGGGGGGGGAGACCAACAAACAAGGATTGCGGGAATTGCATTTGGTTAGAGGAGGAGGTTGACTCAAGTTGTAGGGTAAAAGTGGGTAAAGTGCAATGAGGCAACACGTTTATATAGCATTTTTTATTAGAATAACAGAGAGATTTTTTTGATCTGATGATGAAAATATGAAATCTCTCGAAGTTCTCTGACATCGACGGATTTTTTAAAGAAATTTACAAACCAACCGAGGCCTAAATCTCCCGAATTTTCCATGACTCCCATAAATATTTTGCTTTCACAAAGTTCTGATATAATTTTGATACCGGTTCGAAATCGCTTTCCACATTTAAACGGTTCGAACGGTTAGAACTCGTCTAAAGTTTTACAGCAAAATATAAACGAACAGATCTCAGAGATGGTAAAAATTAGAGGTTTAATGTGTATAAAACATAAACTCCTAATACTTGCAAGCAGATTAAGTTTATTTTGGATTTATACCTCACCCTTTGCCTCCCCCGAAATTTGAAAAAAAAACGTCATATTTCCCACAATTTTAAAGAAACTTAATGTATAAGTCAGGCACGTAGCTAGGGAGAGGGCTCTGTGGGCTGAGCCCCTTTTGAACTTCATATTATCTAGGCTTGCTACGTTTTTTTTTTCACTCATATAATCGGCAAGGTTGTAGACACATACACTCCAATCAATCCAATTTATACTCCAATCAAAATTAATAATTTTTTAGATTTAACTGTCAAAAAATAAGTTCAGCCCCCTAGAAAGAAAAATCTAGCTACGGGCCTGATATAAGTATATATAATTTAAAGGTATAAGAAGAGGGTCTATGCGAACCGGAGAACGATATCAATTTTATATTGTTAAACACACTTATATTTTTATGCAAAATAAATTCTGGTACTTCAAAATCTTAAGAAAACAATGGCCATAGTTAAAAGAGCCTGACAATTTATGGCAGTAGTATGTTTGATTTTTCTTTACTTTTTATAAGATTTTGAACAGCAGCAGCAATAAAAAAGCTAAAAGTATAAGTAGAATATTTACTTGGCTTGAAACCGACTATCGATCGTCGCACTCTCAGCCTTTAACTTTCAGGGTCGTCACCATATACCAGATCGTTCGGTTTAGCAACTTTAGCGTTGCAGTGGCGTTTCAAAAGTTATCAATGGTTAAGGTTCAGAAATTTAAGGTTTAAGATTGTTGTGTTAAGGTTTTGGTTCGAACCTTGGTTCATCCCAAGTTTTAGCAAATTTGTATAGAAGAGCAATTAAATTGCCAAAAATATAAAAAAATACATAGAATTTGTGTATTTTTGTTTACTTGATTATACGATTTCCACTATTTTCAATTTTAATTTATAGGTAGTATATCTTTAAGCGATAGTTGGTTTATGTTACTTCTTTCATCAATAAAATGCCCGCTTAACTCAGAGTTGTGATTTTTGTTGAACCGCACCGAAAGTTTGGGTTCGGAAAAGGTTCAGGTTCAGATATTTTATTTCACAAGTCGAAGTTCCGGGTTTGAACTTGTTTGGTTCAAAATCGGTTTTCAGCCCTGGTTGAAAAACAATGTTAGAAAACAGTGTTGGAACACAATGTTGAAAAACAGTGTTGGTAATAATCTTGGGAATCAATTTTAAAAAACAGTGTTGGAAAACATTATTGAATTTAGTGTTAAAAAATAATGTTGAAGACAGTATTGGAAAATAGTGTTGGAAAACAAAGTTAAAAAACAGTGTTGGAAAGCAATGTTGAAAAGCACTTTTGAAAAATAGTGTTGAAAAACAATGTTGGTAAATAGTGTTGTAATTCAGTGTTTGAATACAATATTGAAAAACTCCCGGAATGGCCAATGGTCTAGTGGTCTAAAAACATACTACTACTAAGTTAAAGAAAAGAAAAAAGTTAAGAAAATCCACGGTTAGCCAGGCGATTGCTTGGAAACAATTTCTTCAGAAAATCGATTGTTATGCGACTTGTGTGCGGTGGAGCGCCGTCTTGTTGAAACCGCTTTCGACGAATAATTGGCATCACAAAATTGGTCATCATGTCGCGATAACGCTCCTGGTTGATGGTAACAGCATGGCCATTTTCATTTTGGAAGAAAAACGGCCCAACGACCGTTTTCGCACTAACGCCGCACCAAACTGTGACTTTTCGTCATAAAGAGGGCACTTCTGAATCTCCTGAGGATTTTCAGTGGCGTAAATACGGCAATTTTGCTTATTACGGTCCCATTCAATGTGAAATGGGCTTCATCGGACATGATAATTTTGCACGTTGAGTTTTCACAATTGACTTGTTCTGTAGAATGTAAATTTCAACTATTTCAGAGCGCTCGCGTGGCGTGTATTGTTCCATGGTAAAAATCTGCTTGACTGACGCTTCAAACGCGGTATGTCATTAAGCGATCTGACATCTCTGTCAAAAGTTATGGCGTTGCCAGATGGGTCCGTCGAATATGGGCAACCCTGTATGTCTTCTGCATAGAAGAACTTTTATTTCTCGACCATTTACCTGACAATATAGAAAAATTTATTAAAAAGCCATTTTTAATGATATGTAATTTCTTTGCACAGAAGCTACTCTAAACTATGGATTTCTTCAATTTTGGGCCACAAACCGTAAATAATACTAGTTTACAAAATTCAAAAATAAAAAATTATCTCCATCTTTTGAGGTTTGGAAAGAGATAATAGTCCGAGGGAGCCAAATCGAGCGCATAAGGTGGATAGGAAAGCAATTGGATCCCCAAATCGTTGATTTTCGCCTTGGTGAGCGTTTCAACCTGATGCCAAACATGTCAACAACCATCAGCTGTCAAAACGAAACTAAGGTCTGCGCTAAAATTTGACATGTCTGCCTTAATTTCAATGTGGTATAAGGCACCATAATCTTTTTTGCGATAGCAGCGCACTCTGGCGGTCAAGGAGGTTACTTTTCACCCCACCTAGTATTTAGGCAAACATTACCAAGTCTGAAGAAGACTTTAGATAAAATGTTAACTAAATTGCCTTAAAAGTTTTGTACTGATATAGATCAAGATTAAAGATATATTCTGGGTTGCCCATATTCGACGGACCCCGCACGCCACGCGGGCGCGCGACAACCGCGTGAGCGCGTCGCGAACCGGACCCCCCCACGCGCGGCTGAAACACTAAACGGCCACCCCATCCGCCGGTGATCCACCAGAACTTGCCGCGAATCGACCCGGAAGTCGGAGCGAAAGGCTCCCGGCGCCGCTTTCTTTCAAATGACAAACGCGAGGGTATTTACTTTCGGTGTTTTTTCCACAATCTAAAGTGTATCAAATAAGTCAATGCGTAAAAATCACAACTAACACAGCACATTTGTTATGCACTTTCCGAGCTCTTCCCACTTTTTCTTTTTCTTGATTAAATTCTCAATGGCATTCTTGCCTGTTGTGTAGGTGCTTGTACTTCTGGGCAGTTCAGACCATTGTTTATTTAAGCCTAACAATTGTTTTAGTAGTTATTTCCCACAAATTGTTGATCAACTTATTGACTTTTGAATTTTGCCATCTCTCTCCCAGCTTGGTGGCTGCCATCGGTGACACCTATGGAGCTGCCCTGCTGCTGCACATGTTGACCTCAACCATCAAGTTAACGCTGTTGGCCTACCAGGCCACAAAAATCACTGGAGTGAATGTCTATGCCTTTACGGTTATTGGATATTTGGGCTATGCTCTGGCTCAGGTGTTTCATTTCTGCATCTTTGGCAATCGTCTGATTGAGGAGGTGAGTGTGAGAGAGAAGTGTGAAATATTTTACAGCTAACCCGATTGCAATCACGCTTAGAGCTCATCTGTCATGGAGGCCGCCTACTCCTGCCATTGGTACGATGGCTCCGAGGAGGCAAAAACTTTCGTTCAGATCGTTTGTCAGCAGTGCCAGAAGGCCATGAGCATATCGGGTGCGAAATTCTTTACCGTCTCGCTGGATTTATTTGCCTCGGTATGACGATGATAAGTGCAAAACCAAAAACAAAAACAAATATAACCAAACTGCTTACAGGTGCTGGGCGCTGTGGTTACCTACTTCATGGTGCTGGTGCAGCTCAAGTGAGCCAAGGAATGGAGTAAATTATATATTTTATATCAACTATCAACTGAACACCATTTTTTTCACCTGATACAATTATAATTTGTGTAGAGCAACAACAAAATGCAAAATAAAAATGTAGCGACCAGACGGAAGGTTTACCAGATATTTTAAGTTAATCGTGATCATAGTACAAGAGATCGAAAAACGGCACCGCCATTAACAGCAACGTTTTAATCGAAACATCCAAATTCCGTGGAAAGGACACATCAAAGTAATCCACATTGGTAAAGAAGTCCACTGCCAAATTGCCGCGCCGTGTCTTAAGTATATAGCCAATGGGCTCTTCATTCGGTTGGGCATTGAGGGCAAATATTTTAAATTTCATATGTCCCATACACCAGGAGGTACCCTTAATCTTGAGCACTACCTCGCCTTTTTTGTTCTTCACATCAAAATGTCGGCCCAAAAATTTACTTGTTTGAAGGAGACCGCCCATACTTTGATCTGATGGGGAAGTGACGCGCACTTCCTCCATAAAAAAGGGACATGGCATGCAGAATGGCCGATGACTTTTCAAAACCAGAGTACCATTGGGCTCCACTAGCTTCATATGTAGTGGTCGGCCGCCTCCAAGGAAAAAACGAGCCGTACCGCTACCCTCCTCTTCGATAGCATAAATAAGTTCGCCATCTGGATTCTTGACGGCAAATCCGTGTTTGCCTGTCATATTGGGTAGAAGATCCATAAAGTTAAATTTCTGAGTGACATAAACCTTATCGAGGCCAGATAAAGAACGCGCCATTATTATCAGCAGGACAAAATTTCGATTTTACTTAAATTGGATATGTGTGTGTGTGATTGTTCCAAGGCTGGGTTATATACTAAAAAATTGTATTTTGGTTTTTTTGAAAGGAAAATGCTAGATGTGATTTGTATAAAACTTGCACAAAGCAAAGTTTAATTCTAACTCTGATCGTACTTCCGATTTCGGATGCCCAAAGAGGTGGTCACTAAGAATATGGCCAAAATAAAAATTTCATGGGCGAACCCAAGTGTGCGACATATCAATCACTGCTACAAAGAGCAAAGTATCGTTCACAATTTTTTGGTAAATTGAAATAATATCTTAATGGACTTTTTGGAAAAAAAAAAAAGACTATCAATGCACAGTGGTTGCTCCCAAAGTCTTAAATCATCCTGTTAGTTGAGAGGAAGGGTGGGGGCTCAAACAACTTTATAATGAAATATTAATTAATTTATTATTATTAATAATAATAATATGTTTCATTATTTTTTTTTTTTTTTAACAAATTAAATCTAGTATACAATACTTAAACTTAATAATAGTTTAACGAGCACTAGCTACCAGGACCTTCGACTCGTCATTATTTATTGTTTACATTCATTAACAAAAAGGTTTAAGAATTTTTTTTTTTTATTTTTATTTTTATTGTTAGCTAAGGGCTACTTACATTGAATTGAGAGGATCAAAAAACAAAAATAAATTGTTCTATATTTTCTTTTTTTTATCGAACCTACGGCAATTATCAATTTTTCCAAGTGAAGGGCTTAGGATTTTTTATTGGTTTTTACAAAATTCTAGGAGGAAAACCATGAGTTTTTTCTTTGTTTTTGTGGTTTACTTAATATAAATAAAAAAAAGAGAAGATCAATCCGGGCTCGTCTAAGGTGAGATAACGCCGTATAATGAAATAAATGAAGAGCAATACGGCCCGGACCGAAATGGAATTTACAATCATTTAAAAAAGTAGATTTTCGGTTTTTAGTTTTTTATTTACGCGGCGCCCAATCGGTTCCGAGACGGCCCAAAAGAAAAACGTTAAAGTTTTATACTTTTCTTTAAAGGATTTTTTGAAATGTTTTGTTAAGCGCGACCCCCTTTGAGAGGATCAAAAAACAAAAATAAACATTCTATTCTTTTCTCATTAAAAAATGGTTTAACAATTTTTTTTTTTTTTTTTTTTATTTTTTTTATTTTTATATTTTTATTTTTTTATTGTTAGCTAAGGGCTACTTACATTGTTTGAGAGGATCACAAAAGCAAAAAAAAATCTTTTATAAAGGGTGGATCCTTGCTGGTCTTCAAGATATCCAAAAAAATTAATGTATGTAATAGAACTAAAAATTGTTTTCTAAACATGAAAAACGTTTTTATTAAATTTACAGATTTTTAACCATTTTTTATTTTTGGACGAACAATTTCGCTAAACGCTTAGGTCAGCGCTTTCAGTGGTATCCCCACGCTCAGAAAAAAAAACAACCTAGACAAACCTCTTGGGCCATTTCTCATTAAGCTGACAAATATTTCTGAATAATGGTTCAAAATTAAATCTGTTTGCTAGTAAAATACTCCAATATCAGGTATATCAGCTCCTAAAAGCAAAAAAACAACTGCAGAAAGCTGCCATTCTTTGCCTTTCCCTAGACTATTGAAAATATTAAAATTCCTTGCATATATACATTCTAAACCGATAATAAAGTTGACCAATCTTTGGGTGTTTACAACTATGTCCCTTTACCTCCCTCTAATGGTTAAAAACGAAAATGTTAAAATCTACAAGTCATATATTGACTCAGGCTATTACATTTTTTCGAAATATTAAATCAGCATTTTTTGGGCGTAATTTGATTAAAATTCAGAAACTTCAATTTTTAAATTTATATTATCATTTTTCTAACATTTCTATATATAAGAGATGATTTTTACTAAGACTTATAAAGAGGGCTTATATTTACCACAGCAAAGTTTCTCCTCTTTTTAGAATTTTTTTCTATATCTTAATTATCTGAGAAAAAAAAGAGAATTTGATTCTGGTTATTGGTAAAAGGTAAATTTCTGAAATATAAGACTTTTTCCTAAGTGTATATATTGCTATTTTACCAGTTTAAATATATATTTGAAATAATCATAAATCAAATAATCAAAATCAAATCAATAAAAGAATAATAGGAAACCGAAATTGTACCGGTATAAGCGTTTCGGTATGGTTCCGATTTTATCGGTTCCTGCTTTAACGGATAACGGGTTTCGGTACCTGACTGGTAGGTATGTCATATATATGAATTCTTTTCAGTCGTCTTTTCATTATAACGCCTCTTCTCCCTGTCTTCTTAACAAACGTCTAGCAAGTCCATTTGGATGGCCCCTCAAACTATCCAAATAATCGGCAGCCTGTAGCCGATTAAAATAATTCGAAAGAAACATTTTTTTTTAATTTTTTGGGTAATAATTTTAAAACATAGAAACATTAATTCTATGTAAAAGTATAAAAATAAATTAAAAATTGTTAAAAATTTTTTTTTTTTGGTTGCCAACAAAATTATTTTTCTACAAATTTGTACTTTGAAAACCCAAAGGTAAGCATCTAGTAGGCGAAGCAACGCTTTCAAACATAGGTTTCATAGGTTGAATAATTACACAGGGCAACAAAATGACCAACTTTGTGAGGTGCAGCCTTGTTGATCAAAAATTATGATTCATTTATGTGCACTGAACAAAACTGCATCATCGGTTTTGTTCCATCAGCTCTTGTTTCCACGATATGACGGAAAAACGGATTTCTAGTAAATTTTGCCCTCTCGAATTTCTTGTGGACACAATAGGCATGAATTTCTGAATTTATGCGGCCTATTCGACAGAGCACATATTAATGCTTCTGTAAAAAATCAAACGCCCATTTTACTAGAAATCCGAATTTCCGTCATATCGTGGAAACAAGAGCTGATGGAACAAAACCGATGATGCAGTTTTGTTCAGTGCACTCCATACTTATATAATCAGTTATAGATAGGACTGCACCAAAAACACTGTTGCCCTGTGTTATCTATCATTTGCCATTTAAATTATTCAATTATTCAATTATCTCATTTGGTTCAAAAGTTATGAATTTTAAAACGAAAAAAATCAAATGGCGCCACTGTGAGTCGCACACGCTACAATACTGCTTATATTTTTGGTACGGTGGTTAAGTTGAGTTCATGTTTTAAGAACGGAAAAAAACAACAAAATCATGAACATTTTTTCTCTGTGTACCTAAATTCGGTTACCTCCTTAATAGCCTTCTGATGAAGTTGTAGAATCAGTTTTTAAAGTCTATCTTTTATTGTCCCAATAGCTTTGAGATCGATTTTTGTTTTCCAACGTTTGGAAACGATTGGAATCACGGCTTCAAAAAGAACCTGGTCTTTAAAATAAGAAGGTAGTATAAATGTTGTAGTATTGCAATTTCACAAACTTGTTAAATGTTTAATTTTTCAGCTTGAACTCGTAATAAACCGAATTTATACAAGAAATCTATATCTATTTCACAGGACCGTAACTGTTATAACTTTTTGGATAAAAATTTTGAAATAACAATTATTTTCTAATTTTTAAATAAAAAATTTAAATAATCGTTATTTAGATTTTTAAATAAAAAATGTTGTTTAACAGTTAAGAATAGTTAAGTTTTTATATAAAAATTTTTGAATAACAGTTAAAACTAATTTTTATTATAAAAATTTAAATTAATTTTTATTTTTGTAATTTTTATAATAAAAATTACTTTACTTAATCTAGTAGTTTAAGTAAATCTTGTTTCCTTCTATCAAATACCTCGTTTATACGCACAAAATTTATCATGATAAATGCCCTTCAAAGTATGCTATGCACATGATTAGGATTATTTAAGGAACATTTTTCTTTTATATTTGCTTTAAGACTAATTTATATTGTTTACCTATATCTGATCTGAAATGATGAACAAATGCACAGTGCAAATTAGGTATGACGCTTCCATAACCGACGGGTTTAAATAGATAATTATAGAAGCAAATAAAGTTTGCATACTTTATTTTTTTTGTGTGTATAAACGTAGTAAAAGACAATCTATGATTTACAAACGCCTACTAGATAAGTATTTTTATAAAAAATTTTATAATAAAAATTTTTTCATAACAATTAAAAAGTAATTTTTATTATAAAAATTACAAAATAAAAATTAATTTAAATTTTTATAATAAAAATTAGTTTTAACTGTTATTCAAAAATTTTTATATAAAAATTACCATTTAACAGTTAAAACAAAATTTTTATTTAAAAATTATAATATAACAATTTCAAAAATTTTTTTTGTGATAAAAATTGCAAATAAAAATTTATCCCATTTAATGACTCGCCATTCAAAATTATGAAGATTCGTGTATTCCATTTTATTAGGGGATCCATATTTCGTAGTAATTTTTTTCACTTCATACTTATTTTCCAGAGTATCCCGATGCTTATTTTAAGTAGTCTTCGCCCAACAACTGCCTTCTTATTTCCAAGATCAATCTTTTCAAAAGCTTGTCTTGGCCCTTTGGGGTTGTAACAGGCAATTTTACTTTTATAAGTGCTTGGGAACCGTGCAAAACTGACACAACTAGACAGTCGTCATTCTTTCACTATTCCTTTCAAAATTGTTTTAAGTATTTATCAAAATAATAACGCTGGCCCCCGCCTTTGAACATGCCACACGCTAAAAATATTTAACGGTCCAGACGTCACACGCTTCGTTGCATGCATTTATTTTTTTTTTTCGGCTTTTCAAATGCGCAAAACGTTTTTAATTGAATATAAATTATGAATGCCAAATTTCTAGTCTGAGTTTAATATATTTATTTATTTAGTTTGCAAACTGTTGTTGGCCAACAACAATTGCAGTGAACAATTAAACGAAATGTGGCAAAAATTGTAATTTTAAAGCACACACACACATACGTATATTTAAGTATATCTTACTATATTGTTTCTCTTTTTCTTTTTTTTTTGGCATTTTGAAAGCGCACTTTATGGTTTCTCAAATTACCCAACTCCGTTTGCTGACTCCAAAAAAAAAAAAAAAAAACGCTACACAACGCGCGCACTTTTAATGCGGCCGCGCTAAAGTTTTATATATTTTACAGCTCTCATATTGTTGGCACTAAAACTACTCGCAACACACACAATTATACATAAGAAGTATCTTCTGCTTGGGGTAGCAACAACAGCAACAACAACAACAAGTTGCCTTCTGCTTGCTGTTAATTTCTTTATTGCGCAGACTTTCGTCTGGCAATGAAAGTTTCTTGACTTGAGCGATGCAGCAACAGCAACTGCTTAATTTATTAGTCTACAGTTTAATTAGTTTTCTTTTCTTGTTCCTGAGAGAGTGGAACTTCCGTAAGGTAACCACCACTTCTAGATTCTGTCTTGTCGTTTCAATGTCTTATTTATGCGTACCGTTTTGTGCCTCATTTGCCAACAATTTTGATGTGTGTTGATTTCTTTGGCAATTTAAATAACATTACATGGGGAAGGGGTAAGGGGGGAGGGGGTCTTTCAAAACTGCCAACATGCTGTGTTAATGACATTTTTATGCTTGCATAATGCCTTGACTCTTATGCATAACCGAGTTAATAGGAAGGAAAATTATGTGCAAAATGCATATAAACTTTCTTTTAGGAACTGGACTATATACAATGTGACTGCCTTGACATGAAAAGGCAGTTGAAGTTTAAGGGAATTCTTTCAGAATTAATAAACGAATAGTACAGAAATTGATTTAAATCTCTCGTCTACTAAGAAAACTTTATGACATTTGCTGCATCATGTAAACCTCGTCTAAGTGTTACTCCTCATTTCCACTCACTTCAGATGACAAAAAAAAATATAGAATTTTTCGTAAAGTACTCCAAAAATTGTTCCAATCATTTTTACAGTTTCTTAGAGCTAACTAAGTACCTCTTGTCACATTTTGGCCTCGCTTTTGTTGGCAAACATTTTTTTTGTATTTGTGGTATCAATCGATATCTCTGAGGTCCAAAATATCCTATAAAACACTAAGCTTTCCTCTATAATATTTTATAACCATTTTGTGAACAAAATTGAATTCATCTTCCTTGCTGATCAAAATCAGACCTGGTAAAAATCGCATACATATTGCTTCTGGAACATCTTAATGCAATGCAAGTGGTTAGCTGAGCATCAGAGCGTTATGTATTACAAAATATTTTCCAAACAAAAAGAGACAAAGACAAAATGCTCACCCTCTTAACAGTTGCATTTTGGTTGCATTAAAAAAACACCAACAAAAATTGTTTTAAAATTTCGGTTAACTTGCTCGCTTAATTAATATAATAGAAGACGGCGTAGATTACGTTTCAAAACATAAACCTTCACAAAACGGTATCCTAGTTTCTAACAGGAACTATTTTGTAACCTAAGCTCTGGTGCATATCCATAAACGCATCCACTTTATCCAGCGCACAGGCCGTTACAAACGGAAAAACGTAAAAGTGTAAATGAGGAGTGAAAAGGAATACAAAATATCACATGAAAAATGCTAGATAACAATGATAATATTCGCTAGATGTTCCCCAATCGTTTTGACACAAAAAAACGACCAATTCCATAGATTGCCGCAAGCGTTGTAGTCTCATGGATTATCTCTGTTTACCAAATTCAAGTAAACAAATTACCTAAACCACTTATTCAAAAAAAAGGTTAAGCTTTTTAGAGAAGAATTGAAATTCTAGCACATTAGCTTTTTGCACAAGGTTGAAACTTTACATTCTGTTCATTCCTAAATCAATCCCCCATCTTTTGATTCTTTTTGTTTCTTTTGGGGAATCGTCCCAAAACGATTTCGCAGTCTTTTTTTATTCTTATTTGATCGTAAAATACGCTCTTCTCATTTTTCTAATTAACCGGGTCGAACCCGAACCTGTGTTCAGAACGTCGGAACCGGTCCGAGAACCGATTGTAGATCACATGGGATTACCTCACTGTTTAACCTAATAAGTAAATATTTGATTTTCAGCTGGTGCATAACTATAAACGCACTTTTATATTTTCGTAAGCTCTCCAGAACCGAACTCCTAAAAACCAGTTCGGTTCGGTTTTTTGGGTTCCCTCTTACATTTTTTACCCCTTGAACCTAAACCCAAACAGGACCACTTTTTTCAAAAATAAGGTTCGGTTCACACTAATAAGTAATTTTACAAACGAAAGAAATTCTTAATCAGATTATTTAAAATTAAATCTTGAAGAGTTACTGTGTCTGATTGGAAAGAAGGAAATAATGTCAATAATGATATTGATTCGTTCGAAAACTGTCCAAGAGAGCATACATTAAAAATTTTTTTAAATTTTTGGAAAAGATCTTAAAACGAAGACCTGAAAAGTATTGCGCTAACTTAGTTCGCGTATAGATAAACTTCTTTAGGAAGAATAAAGATTTGGACTAAAATCAATCCCAATCGATGGATCGATGGAACGAAAGGATTAGCTTGTGTACGGATTTTCCAATTCTGAAATTCTTGTCTCGATTCTGTCTTTGTTTTTAACTCGAAATAGATTTTTTTCGAGGGATTGATTGATTTTGGTTTGTTATTTAATAAAAAGATTTCGAACTTTCAGATACTTTTCGAATTTCTTGTTTTTTTGATTTTCAGGTAGGATCCGTACTTGAAATGAGACTTTTGGGATTGATAAATAAAATTTATATATTTAAACAATAGTTAAAAACGCATTGCAAAATTAAATATTTATATGAATTAATGTTGACAACTGTACGAAAGTGTAGATTTCATTGCTTTCATAACTTTGCAATTCCCAAGTGATTAAGGTGTAAGTAAAGGCAATGGGCAAAATCTGCAGTCTTCAGCAAAAAGTCTACTGATGATAAAACCAGGAAGAATTTGAATTAGTACTGTATAGGCAACCTGCATAAGTTGTTTATGTAGTGGGAAACACAACTACCTGTCAATGAGCCGGCAATACTGACTATGTAAGCCATATATTTAAACAATAGTTAAAAACGCTTGCAAAATTAAATATTTATAGAACATTGACTATCCGGGGATTAGCAAGTTTCCTTTACCCTCTATATAATTGCTTTCTATTAAATAAAGTTGAAATACTAAAAGTACAAGCTATCGATACGAAAACTTTAACTAAAATAAACTAGAACTTTTTAACCCATTTGCTTATCACTTTCTCGTGTTCATTTACCAACTGGTATTTCGCATTTGATTTTATGTGTTTATTGCCACATTTGCCGCGTCTGCACTCCACTTGGTTACTCCACTGAAAACCCACTGAAAAAGGGCACCAGCAAGTTCAATGCATGCAAAGTCAAAGTCGGGACCCCAAACCCCACCCCCCCGCCGAAGCGTTGATAATTGCAGGCAATCAGCAAGTGGAACAATAATAAAAACTAAAAAAAAAAAAAACGTAAAAACGCAAGACAAAAGTTATGGAAAATGTAATACTATATTTCTGTTGTTGTTCATTTAAATGAAAATGAGGAAACGTGGCAAGTTCAACGACTCAAGTGAAAGACCAGACTCGACTCGACTCGACTCTCCATGTGCACTAAATTGCTTAATTGTAAAAATGTCGAAAATGAAAAACAAAAAAAAAAACAAAATAATTATGGCAAAAAATCATTTCAACGCCGAATGCAATCGTAGATTGGCTGCGATTTTGCCATACACTGAACGCTAATCACATATTGCGGCACGCAGTTTTCACTTGCAGAACAAAAGACTTAAGGCACGAACTTGCTGGGTTTGAAACTTGGCTAAGTCTGTTTTTTTTTTGGGGGCTTGTTGAGTCAGCAGTGAAGCATGGCCAGCGCCGCTCATTGAACTTCTCTTGCGCAAATGGCGCCCCCCTTCTCCCCCTCAAGCTGCCGGCCAGCTCTTCGTGTGGATTTTTCTCTTTGACCGATTTTCATGGCATGATCTGTTTTACGGCTTTCGGTTTTCTTTTGCCACACACTTTGTTGTTATTGTCGTAATCGTGAGCAGCTGTTCGTTGTCGAGCGACGACTAGCAACGTCGGCTAAGTATTTAAATGCCCCCGAAACATGTTTCGAGACCTGCAGTTTTAGTTATCATCTCAAGCGATTCGGTTGTGTTGTGTCCAAGCGCCGCGTTGCCCATTGGATATTCAAAATCAAAATTAAGGATTACCTCCCCATAAACAACTAACTAACTAACTCTAACCCAAGGTGAGAAAGCGTACACTGTGAATGAATTATATGATCATATGTATATGAGCACAAGGAATTTAAATGAGCTGCGTGATAAAGTTTGCAAATTAAGTCGAAAATGAAAAAAGAAGAATAATTGCAATTGCAATTGTTAAACGCAAACAAAAGAACTTGAGGAATTTGGGGAATTTGATTTAAACAAATGTGATACAAAAGTCAACAACTTATGAGGAAGATGGACAGATACAATAAATATAAAATAATTTAATGGTAACCTAAGGCAAAGCTTGCTTGATTTTGCCAAAGCTCGTATACTCTTGCCGAGGATTTTTATTAAAAAGTGCAGAAAATTTTAAATGAATTATATAAAGAGAAATATAGAAATAATTTTTACTTTTTTTTTAAACAAATAAGAATTAGTTTGCAAAATCTCTACCTTATATGCACAAAAAATTTAAAAAGGCTTTTTCAGCACATTAAATAAAATACGAATTCTACAATCTTCCTTGTAATCTAATAAACTTAACAGAATTTAAACATTAAATCATTCCTTTAACAGTTGCAAACGTTTAAAAGCAATTTAACATCTATAAAATTATCACATCCGAATTCGAAAAGATCTTGTCCACAAAGTAAAAACTAAATAAACTTTACAGGAATCATTTAATTGAGAATTAGATTGAATCATTCCACAATCTCTGAAGTTTTCGGACAGATATAGCAAATAGCGCGATGATGTCGAAAAATTGTAAAGGCAGTAAATAGAAGAGGAGACATAGGCTATATTAAAAAGTAAAGGGATTTTTTTTTTAATATTATAAAATATTTTAAGGAATAATCTAAAATTGTTGAAAACGACATTATCTATAACAAAATATGAATTTTTCAACATTTAAATCAAAAAATTTGAATTCTAAGAACAAAATGCAAACATTGCTGTTTGGGTTTTCTGTATAATTATTCATCTTAGTTTCACATAAAACCAATGTGGTTTCAAAGATTACTAATTGTCAAGCCATAAGACTTGAAAGTGCAAACATACCTCGCACAATACACGTAAATATAATATCTTCTGAACAAGAAGAACCAGGGAAAAATGGTCGACGTCATTTGAATTCAGCGCTCAAAAAAACGATTGCTATCTATTGTGGTCCGAAAAGTAGGATTCTATGTGTAATTTACCTGTGTAATTAATATGTTACTTAAAACAGCTTGGTAGAAAATTTCTTTTAGACAAGGCTGCAAGCCGGTGCAGAACTGAACCCCGTAGAACCATGTAGGACCATGGACCCCGTAGGACCATGATCCGAACATTCTAAACTTATGATCTTCCGAACCTTGGATTGTAAAATGGTTCGATTCAAAATTATCTACTTGAATCTCTTTTTTAAGATATTGGTGGGTAAAAATGATAGAATGATACTAAATCAATGCATTATCGAGAGAAGATACAGTTCGAAAATCCTATTCAAACTATGAAAAAATATAATATAAATTATTTTAATCAGAATTATTTTATGAAGAATCACATAAACTGCCATTCCAAGCCAATTGCACAATTTACGTTTTCTATCCTTTAAATGACAGATTTTAAGAGTTTGAGAGTTTGAAGGGGATAAAATTTGCGGAATGTACTGGCTACAATAAGAATACAAAACAAAAAATCAAAAATGTTTTATTTGTTAATTGTGGAGGTAAGCCACTTGTCTTAACTTAACTAATGATCACTTACATCATCTTAATTTTGAACACAAATTTTCCTAATGACCAAAACATTAGCTTGACACCAAGACAAATTTCCCACTGCAATTAGAAAGCTCAATTAATGTAAAGCACATCACATATAACAGATATTGATGTTTATATTTAATCATGGATTTGCAATGCCTCAGCCTGAAACTCATTGAGGCCAACAACGAACAGCAGCAACAACTAACCAAATTGCTGGTAACAGGAAAAGCTCAGCAGCAGCGTGCTGTATGCCACACAAAACCTGCAACCTGCAACCTGTTAGAATGAACGAGGCACAGCAGCAATTGTAATTTTTGTGGCTTTTGCTGCTGCTAATGGCCGTTGCGTTTATGGCAAAATGTTGCCTGCAACTACACTTCAAAAACATTGCGAAAATCTTGACGAAAAATAGGGGGCAGGCAAAGAGTCATGGAAAATGCACAGTAAACGGGTTTTGGTTAACTTCGTTTTTGGTCTTTTGGGCTTTGCCTCTTTCCGTCAAAGTATTGGTTTGCTGTTTCTGTTTCTGTTTCTCTTTTGGGCGGCCATTTATTGTTTATTACAATAATGTTGTTTGCGCATTTGTTTTGTAATTCTTTTTCTGCCGCATTTCGGCACATTTAAGTGGATGAGGAAATGATTTGTAAATATGTAAGCAATTTCAATTGTTTTGAAAGGGAGAGTTCTGTTTGGTAGCTGACCAGTTGAATGAAACGGAAAAACAGATGGTGGAAAGGGTTGAAACAAAATTTGTGGGTTTAAAAATTATTGATTTAAATTTATTGAAAATAAATCTATCTATTCTTTTGCGTCTTACCAGGAATTGCCTAACAAATTATGTATGCTCTGTCTGTCCGTTCCTTTGTCCGTATGAACAACCAAATCTCCTTATACCAGCAGTCAGAGCAAGTTTATTTTCAAATTTTGTTATACTAACAAAGAATAATGAGAAGGCTTGGCACTACTCCGTCTGCCTATTAATTGATTTTACTTAAAAACGTAAAAAAAATATTTAAAATTTTATTATCGATGGAAAGAAGAACTCAATAGAAGCATTTATGTGAAGTACTTATTATCAGTCGAGTGCGATTAGGCGTTCAACTATTACTATGCACAAATAAACAATCATGATTTTTGCCCTTTTAAGTATGCAATTTTTTATGAAAATAAATTATGAAGGAAAATATTTATTTTCTATTAGCCAACAATTTGAGTGAATGCACAATGTGGATTATTCATATATAATAACTGACTATAAATTGTCTCGTTCAAATAAATAATTCTTTAAGGGGGTCTTCTACCTTTGCACAGGGTTTTTAAGTGTTTTTTAAAAAAATTCTAGAGAGAATACCATAAGAGCTTTTTCAATTTGGTTTGTTGTTTTGTGTTATTTATTAATTAAATAATAAAATAAAAAAAAATATTTTGCAATTCGAGGGCTGTTCAACAAGTTATCGGCCTGCCAATTAAGGTCTAAAAAAAAGGTGTAGAGGTGGTAGCCCTGATTCCGGGACTTCAGGTGATCGGAAATGGAAACGGTAAATGAGGTTATGATCAGAATTGATGTAATTCTGGCCCGTATCTCAATCATATTTTTCAATAATTTTTTTGAAAAATTGGCGGCAATATAAAAAAATTATTAGATTTTTTAAAGTTTTTTTCTGTTTTTAGTGTAAAAAAAAATAGTAAAAAAATGTTTTTTCTCTTGATTGAGGTACGGGCAAGAAATACATCAATTCTGAATCGATTGCAATATGGCTTAACAAAATCGGTTCCGTAGAACTGGCGCAATCATGGCTACCAGGTCAAAAAACGTGGTTTCGAGAAAAACGCGTTTAAAGTTGTGAGCAACGTAAAATATACTCACTTTAGCTAGAACATTGCTCCACTAAAATGGCTATATCTGCTAAACTATTTAGAATTTTGTAAAATGGTTAAAAGAGGATGAAAGAGGAATGTCCAAGCTATTATAAAAATGCAAAACAAAAAAATCGAAAAAAAAATAAAGTTAGCATACCTTAAGGGGCAAAAGGGTGACTTTTTAAAAGCATAAACTTAGTATATCAGATGCTCTTACAATCGCATTTCATAAAACTAAAAATGAGTCTGCTACTGTATAGAATCATCTTTTAATTTTTTAAGAATTTTCGTATTATCCAAAAAAATATAACAAAATTGTTTCAGCCGCTTTAAAAATGGGAAAAAAAATTTTATTCGAATTAACCATTTCTTAAAAAATAAATTTTAATTTTAAATTTTTCGTTTTTACCTCTTCATAACAATATACAGCATTTTAGAAAACAAAATCTAAACTACAAAGAATAAAAATAATAAATTTCAGTTTCCGGTTTGTAATTAGCCTTTCATCTTCTTTAACAAACGAATTTCCGGTTTGTTGCTAATAAAATTTCTTTTTTAAACTAAAGCCAGTTTCTTGCACTTATTTTTAACCTTTTCACCATAAGTAGTAAATTGTTCTGGTAAACATTGCTTAAGATTTACAATTATTAGCATTTCTCATTAAATGAATGTAGCTCAACTAAATCACAAAACTTTAGCCAAAAGAGCTCAAAGCAATAGCAAAATATTGACATATTGCCAAGACACTGGCCAAACACTGAGGTAAACATAAATAAGTAGCCACAATAACAACAAGTAGCCACAACTTGGGTCAACTCAAAATAGGGCCCGGACCATAAGCGGAAAATATGTATATATATTGAAATAAAATTCCTCCTCTGACGACATCTGTCGATTTGCATAAGCGCACATTATAATTGCAATTATTTATTTTCTTTTTTTTTTGTTGTTTACAATACTTTAAATGGTTTGGCTTCAGTTGCTGATACATTCAACATTATTAGAAAGACAAATGGAATTGCTGGAGTGGCTTGTTTTCATTTTCGGCCCTGCTTACGCAAATGGGCGTGACACGGTGTCAAAGTCTAAGTACCGCTGCCAGAGGGTTATGCATTTTTTTTTTTTTTTTGGTCAGGGTAATGAAATCAGGCAGCGACGTGTGACCGCTACACAAAGATGTTTGAAGGCTTGCAATTAAAATGTCAAAAAATAAAATAATAATCACCAAATAAGGGAGATGCTGAGATAAAGAAATGTTCAAGGTCATTAGGTATAAAACACAGATTTTTTAATGTAAAATTTAAATATAAACTGTTTTCTAAAATTTACTTACCCAAGACAAATTCCAACTTAGTGGCAACAGCCAGTTAAAGTCAGCTGATTGTGTGTCCCCATTTTTTTTGTGAAATTTTTTAACAACATCGAGTGCGTCTGCTATAGTATTTCTAAAAGTAAAATAAAAAGTGTAAAATTGCAAAACGTTAGTTTAGGTATGTAAAATTATAGTTAAATTACAACTTTGTTGTTGTTGTGCAGTTTTGTACGATTTTTGCGTATGTGTGTATTGCAAATAAGTTTTTTTTTTAAGTTGAGCCTAACAGAAGTAGCTTGTTTCGTGGAATATAACTTTTGCAGTGCAAATCATTCCATAACGATTTAACTGCAAAGTTATTAACAAAAATGTGTAGATTAAGGAATAATTAACAGTTCTTGCCACAACTTGCCCCGTTTTGAAAAATTGAGTTTAATGCATTGTTAATGTGTATTTTTAAGTTGAGCCTACCAGATGTAGCAGGTTTCGTGGAAAATAACTTTTGCAAAGCGAAAGACTGCAAGAAGATTTAAATGCAAAGTTATTAATAAAAGTGTGTAGATTAATGAATAATTAACACTTCTTGCCCCAACTTGCCCCTTTTGGAAAAAATAGTAATTATTGTGTAATTCAATGGTTAGGTTATATGGCAGCTATATCAAATAATTCTCCAAACCCAACCAGATTTTGGTAGTCATCTTAGCAGCTTAAAATATGATCACAAAGCGATTTTAAGCTTATTAGCTCAAAAAACCACAAAGTTGGTGCAAGTCGTCCTGATTCATTATATGGCAGCTTTATGAAAAAGCTATTTAAATCAAACCATATGTTGTTAGTCGTCTTAGGAGCTAAAAATATGAGCACAAACCGAATTTATGTTCAATAGCTTAAAAAACAACAAAGTTGGTGCAAATCGGCCTAATCCTTTATATGGCAACTATATCAAATAGTGAACCAAATCGAATTAGATTTTGTTAGTCGTCTTAAGAGTTAAAAATATGACCACAAACCGAATTTAAGTTGAATATCATAAAAAACAACAAAGTTGGTTCAAGTCGGCCTGATTTATTATATGGCAGCTATATAAAATAGTGATCCAAATCGAACCAAATTTTGTTAGTCATCTTAGGAGCTAAAAGTATGAGCACTAACTGAATTTAGGTTCAATAGCTTAAAAAACAACAAAGTTGGTGCAAGTCGCCCTAATCCTTTATATGGCAGCTATATAAAATATTGGTCGAAATCAGGTCGAATCTTGGTAAATCGATTTGGAGGTAAAAAAAAATATGCGTATAATCTAAATTGAGGGCAAATGTCTTCATAATTAGAGCTTATGACATACAAATAAGGGCAAAAAATCACACTGTGCACCGCAAAATACACTGCATTATTATTTGAGTCGATGTTATTTATATATTTATAGATCGAAAGCATTGCAACCGCAATTTAATAAGAACAAAAATCATTTTCTGTTTATGCGGCATTAAATTTTAATTTTTTAATATCGTTTTACTGCCTACCACCGCATTTCAATATGGTAGACACCGCATTACTAACGCATTACACTAAGGTGATACGATATTGAAAAGCAATCATTGCGATAATGCGGTATTTGCGGTGTAAGTATACTATGCGGTGTTGCGGTGTATGCGATGTATGCTGCGTATTCGATTTATGCGGTGTATTCGCATGCAATTCTCTGGAAAATATCAAATCAATGCCAAATAATCTAAAGTCTATCGTACACGATCGGTTTTCTGTCTTAGTCGGGATTTACACGATGAAGCAAACTTTATAAAGTTTTCTAAAAAGCTCTAGCTCGTAATAAGGGGAAAGTTGCCCCACCACACCTCTTTCCCACAAACAAAAGCTTTTTGAGAAACTTCATGAAGTTTGCTTATCATAAATCCGGTCTAAGTTTCCATTGTTCCTTTACTTCTAATGTACCTTATGCCCATGCCTAAGTCAGATAAGTTTTTTTTCCTTACTAAAATCCCATACCCATTCCTTTTCCAGATGATGATGCTACATCCCACACCGGCTCAGCGTATTAGCATACGCGAGGAGTTGCGCGAACCGGAGGATCCGGCCGATATTGAGCGTGACATTAAGCTGATACGTGAATGGCTGGAGACGCAACCGCATTTGCCCAAGGATATGGATGATATGCGTTTGACCACTTTCTTGCGTGGCTGCAAGTTTAGCCTGGAAAAGGTGAAGAAGAAGCTGGATATGTACTATACAATGAGAAATGCGGTGCCCGAATTCTTTGCCAATCGGGATATTAATCGCGAGGAGCTGAACATAGTTTTAGACTATGTGTAAGTTGGATCTTACATACTTAAAAGTAAACTTATAATGAAAATCTCATCTCCTTCTCCAGACACTGCCCCACTTTGCCGGGCATTACCCCCAATGGACGCCGCATTACCTTTATACGCGGCATTGACTGTGATTTCCAGCCGCATCATATTTTGGACGCCATGAAGGTGGCCCTTATGATTGGCGATGTACGCTTGGCCGAGGAGAGCGTGGGCATTGCTGGCGATATATTCATTTTGGATGCCGCCGTGGCCAGTGCCTCGCATTTTGCCAAATTCTCACCCACTGTGGTGAAGAAATTCCTTATTGCCGTACAGGAGGCGTATCCGGTGAAGGTGAAGGAAGTGCATGTGATTAATATTTCACCGCTGGTGGATACCATTTTCAATTTTGTCAAACCCTTTGTGAAAGAGAAGATCCGCAGTCGTATTACCTTCCACAATGATGTGGAGAGTCTGTATAAGGTGGTGCCACGTGATTTGCTGCCCAATGAGTATGGCGGCAAGGCGGGCGCCATTGTGGAGCTGAATCAATGGTGGAAACAAAAGTTGGCCGATCAAACCAAATGGTTTAAGGAGCAGGATGACAAGAAGGCCAACGAATCGTTGCGCCCGGGCGCACCAAAGACCAGCGATGATCTGTTTGGCATGGAGGGCACCTTCCGTCAGCTGAACATCGATTGAGATTGAGATTCTTTTATGTATTGTACCATATACTTTATATTTTAACCGTTTTATACACATTTTTCAATTATTCTACGCTTTAACGCTTCATTGTCCCTGTGTCTATTAGCAACCACTCATCGCCTTCCATCCGTAATCCGTAATGGCAGTAATTACAATAAAGAAGCAGCAGCATATTAAGGAATGAATAAATAAAAATCCACATGTCGTTTACACTGAGCAGGAAACAGTAAGGAGGGGGTGGTGAGGAGAGGAGAGGAGGGAGGGTGAGAATGGGTGGGTGATTTTTTTTTTAACAACTGCCATGATGGAAATGCCATCTGACGCACACACACAGGCATACGAGGGTGGACTTTGAAGTACCCTAGTAATGAAGAAGCTATACACATAGTCCCCTTTTGGGTTATATGAAGATCAAGTTACTTTCATAAAGCCTTATGAATCTTTTGGAGGAGAACTTGGTCCCATAAAGTTCCGCTCAGCGAAGCATATATATATTTGAAGGTTCACAAAGCTCCAAAATATTGGACAATTATATCTATTTATATACAAACTTTGGCTTGACTAACTTTCGAACTTGTTGAATATCGAAACATTGACAGACGTACGGACAGACAGACAGCTGATCAAGAATACACTGACAAAAAAATCATAATGATATTCTCAAAACCAACTCCAATGAGCGTCCAAATTCTACAGAGGTGGAAAAATATCAACCCAAAATAATATTCCCATTTCTTTTCGAGAATAGACAATTTTGGATAAAGGTAAGATGAAACCATCTCTTTTTCTAAAAATAAACAAAAAACTGATTTAAAAATAAATTGTGATTATTGTTCAGTTGGTTTGGTTTGAAGATCATTGTAAAATTTGAAAAATAAATTGTATTATTATTATAACCCTGTCTGGGACTGGGACTCAAACTTAGGACCTTCGAGAGGGGCAGACTAGAAAATCAATCACCGTGCACACGGGCGACAATGCGTCGAATCACATAGTATAATAGAACCCAGTCATATGTTGAGCTCAACCTAGCCATATGTAAAGCTTTGAGAGTATAGAAGGCCCGTTGCCCGATGTCGCACAGTGGCGCCTTTTGAGTTTTTTCGAGTTTTCGTCTGAATCGTGTAATTTGCAGAAATATAGATACTTTTAAACCAAATTTGAGATAATTTTTAGTAATTTAAATGGCAAATGATAGATAAATTGTTAAAGAAAAAAGAACGGACGGACAAGCTGAAATGAACTCGGCTCGTCGTCCTGATCAAGAATATATATAGTTTATGGGGTCGGAAATGAATATTTCTTTGCGTTACAAACTTATGGGCAAATTTATACACTCTTTGTGTATAAAAATTGCCAATTGGTAATTAACAATTTAGTAAAGAGAAACACAAAGCCAACAGTAAAATATAATTTTTCAATCATAATTAGAACATAAAGCAATAGAAAAAAAAAAAAGACGATTCGTGACCTACAGGGTTTGCCCATATTCGACGGACCCATCTGGCAACGCCCTAAGATGTCAGATGAATGACGTACCGCGTTTGAAGCGTCAGTCCAAGCAGATTTTTACCAGGAACAATACACGCCACGCGAGCGCTCTGAAATAGTTGAAATTTACATTCAACAGAACAAGTCAGTGTGAAAACTCAATTATCATGTCCGATGAAGCCCATTTCACATTGAATGGGACCGTAAATAAGCAAAATTGCCGTATTTACGCCGCTGAAAATCCTCAGGAGATTCAAGAAGTGCCTCTTCATGACGAAAAGTCACCGTTTGGTGCGGCGTTAGTGCGAAAACGGTCTGGGCCGTTTTTCTTCCAAAATGAAAATGGCCATGCTGTTACCATCAACCGGGAGCGTTGTCGCGACATGATGACCAATTTTGTGATGCCAATTATTCGTCGAAAGCGTATGGGGGCAGTTCTGGTTTCAACAAGACGGCGCTCCACCGCACAGTCGCATAACAATCGATTTTCTGAAGAGATTGAAAGTTGTGATTTGGACTGGCCACCGCGTTCGCCCGATTTGACGCCCCTGACTTCTTCTTGTGGGGATATTTGAAGTCAATTTGGTTAACAACCAAAGGACCGTAGAAAGCTCAAGGACAACATTCGTAGAAATAGCCGCTCTTCCGGCCGAAATGTTGGCGAAAACGTGGAAAATGCTGCAAAAAAGGGCACAATACGCCACCACTCCCAGGCCATTTGAAGATATCATATTCAAAAATTGATGTAAAAAATCTACTTGGAACAAATTAAATGATTAAGATTGCCAACCGCCAAATTTTTATTTTTTTTTTGATTTTTTTAAAAAAACATAGGTCCGTCGATTATGGGCAACCCTGTACACTTATTTACAGAACACTGTTATGCATTCCAATGTATGTTATACAAATTATTGTTATACATATAACTGTTATACATATTATTGTTATACATATAACTGTTATACAGATAACTGTTATATAGATAACTGTTATACAGATAACTGTTATACAGACTACTGTTATACAGATAACTGTTTTATAAATAACTGTTATACAGATAACAGTTTTATAGATTACTGTTTATACAGATAATTGAATTTTTGGCGTAGATAAAATAAAATTTTGTTTTTTGAAACTTGAAGGGTTTATCTTCTAAAATAAAAATCGAATTTTATTTGGGGTTTTATATTTGAAATAGTTGAAAAACTTTCTATAAGATGGGGTCACTCAAAATCACGGATGCTTGGCGGTTCAGAACCGAACCGAACCGCTTTTTTGTGCTCGTAAACCGAACCAAGAACCGAACCGGTGTTCTTCCAAAAATGCTGAGCCGAACCGAAAACTGCCTTTAAAAATTTTTTGGTTTAGTTTATCAATGAGTTTCATGATGTACTGACTAAGTTGCACTTGTGAATTTAGAAATTTTTATAAGGAGTTCTTCTTATTTAGAGGATGGACTGACGCTTACTTATGCTAGCCATTGTAGGTGGAAATCCAGTTGATACGCACCGTTTTCGAAGAAGTATGGAATATTTTACATTTTTGCTTGTCAATACAATCCTTGAACTTATGGATAGAGCCTTTACGACTGTCTTTATATATAATAATAAGTACATTTATAACAAAATCAGGGAATTCTTTATACTTTGGGACAACAATATTTAAATAACCTTGGATCCTCCATGGATTCTCTTGACCCAAAGGAATAATTTATCTAGTTCTTTGAGTTCTTTTTCATTATTAGATCAAGTGTAAGTATTTTGTGATATATGGCGATAATGTGGTAATGGTTCGATAATTATCCGCTTTTTTTCGTTGTGCTAATTTTGAAAGGACATCGGACACTACTTTAAGATCATTTAGATGATTTGTCTATATATTTTTATAAAACTGTCTGAAATTTAGTATAGTTTCTATTAGTGAATAAAAGGTAACATCTTTTAAAGTTTACTTACATCTTTGATCCACCCTCGTGGCATGCTCCACACATGCCGCTGCTTGCACATTGATGAAGCAAACGGAAACTTGTCGCATTTCTGTTCAAAAGGCGGACTTTTAGGCCACGGAGTGGGATGATGATACACAGACACACTCCTGTGACATATTGTCGTCCATTGTTGTGTAAGCTAACATATCGCAGTCATGAACTGAACCTGGTCATCTGACTGTTACACACACACACACACACATATATAGTTTGGACTGGTTGAGCAAATGTTCAAGTGGCATGAACAATTGTTGCCAAATTGTTCAAACTTAACTGAAATGGGTTTGAGTCTTGACTAATGGTTATCAATTTGCCCCCTACTCTTTATACCAAAACTTTTAATAAGTTGTGTGTGATTATTTATTTAAATTTTATTAAAAACTTTTAAAAACTTTTGGGGTAAACGCCTCTTTATGCTCTAAGCCTGGCTATATAAACCGCTGGAGTAGTGGAGTGTCTGACTTTAACAATGAAGCGTCGCGATTTGTTCGGCTTTATACGCTCCACCTTGTGTGTGGCAGCCATGTATCCACTGGGCTCTCAAATTAAGCTACGTTACGGTTTTTTGAATAATTTACTTAAAATCTTTGATATTTTCTACGAATTGTTCAACTACTTTGTGTCCATACATATAGCCGTGCTGTACATCTGTACCATCTTTCTGAACTATGGTCGAGGGGATTTGGATTTTTTTGTGAATTGTCTAATACAAACTATTATATATTTATGGATGATTATAATGAAGTTATATTTTCGTCGTTTTCGTCCGCAACTTTTGAATGAAATATTGGAATTTATTAATCAGAAATATGAAATACGTTCGGCACTTGGTTTTACTTATGTGACCATGGATGGAGCTTTGAGATATGCCAATTTGTGGATAAAGAGTTATGTGTACTGCTGTTATGTGGGTACCATATTTTGGCTAGCCTTGCCCATAGCCTATAGGGATCATAGTTTGCCCTTGGCCTGCTGGTATCCTTTTGATTATACGGTGAGTGTGGAGATATTTTTATATTTTATATCTTCTTTATATATTTTTTTTCTAAAGCAACCCTTGGTCTATGAGCTGGTATTCTTTCTACAGGCCATGGGTCAAATTCAGGTGGCCGCTGCCTTTGCTTCTTCAAGTGGTTTTCATATGGTATTGGGTATACTAATATCGGGACAATATGATGTTTTATTTTGTAGCCTCAAAAATGTATTGGCCTCTAGCTATATACAAATGGGTGCTGATATTACGGAATTAAGGTAAATATTTATACTCTGAAGGTACACAGTCGATATAGCCATTTCCGTTTGTCCGTCTGTCTGTCCGTCTGTGTGTCTGTCTGTCCGTATGAACGAAGAGATCTCTGAGATGGTAAGAGATAGAGGTTTGAGGTGTATGGAACATATATTTCTTATACTTGCAGGCAGATAAAGTTTAGTTTTAATTTTTGCCACGCCCCCTGCCTCCCCCGCAAATTAAAAAAAAAAAAGAAATAACTCCCACAATTTTCAAGATAGATAGTTCGAACATTCTAGACATATATTCTACTACTTATTTTGAATCGATCCGCCATACATCGTTTTTCGATCAGATGAACAATATTAGAGCTATACGTAAAAGAAAGTAAAAACCAACGACAACAACAACACCGTAGCGATTGGTAGAACTTACGAGAAAGAGAGAGCGAGAAGGCAATAGCTAACTGGTAATTTCCCAATTGGACCTTGCTATGAGAGGAGCGATGTAATTGAGATGGCCTGCGGTCAGAAATCACGCGTGATTCCCGCGTGACTAATATAGATACGTTTATGTTAATAGGAAATTATATACAAATTTTTATAATTTTACGAGTTATGTACTAGGGTAATTCTACTCATCATTACTTATCGAGCCCCCATACATCGTTTTTCAACCAGATGAACGATAGTCGAAAGAGTTGCCACCCCCAGATTTTGAAAAACCCTCACACTTTAAAGTTATCAGTTACATACAAACAGGTACAGAGTATATTACAGTCGGGCTTGACCGACTTTCTTACTTGTTTTACTTATTATTTTGAAAAACTATTTTGTTGTTTTCCCAGCAAACTACAGGAAGCCCAATCCGTGTCCAATGCCGAACCCAATCAATACACCTACTCCCTGGAAGTGCCCGCACCTTTAGCTGATCTTCTGGTACAGCAGCCTCATCCTACTCAAGATTTTCGTTCTGCCTTTAAGCATTCCTTTAAGCATTGTCTTCAGCATCATCGTTACATTAATCAAGCTTTACAAAAAATGGAGCTCTTCTATAATCCCATTTGGTTTTGCAAAATCGGTGAGGTAACCTTTCTTATGTGTCTGGTGGCTTTTGTTTCCACCAAAAGTACTCAGGCCAATTCTTTGATGCGCATGGTCTCTCTGGGTCAATATTTGTTATTGGTGCTTTACGAATTGTTCATCATTTGCTATTTTGCTGAGGTGGTCTATCAGAATAGTCAACGTTGTGGTGATGCTCTATGGCGTAGTCCTTGGCATTTGCATCTAAATGAAGTGCGTGGCGATTATTTATTCTTTTTGTTAAATTCAAAAAGGCAATTCCAGTTGACGGCGGGCAAGATATACAATCTAAATGTGGATCGTTTCAGGGGGGTAAGTGTGTGTGTGTGAAAGCAAATAAAATCAATTAAACTTTTTTGTATATTTTATTCCTTAGACCATCACCACGGCCTTTTCGTTTCTAACTTTGCTGCAGAAAATGGATGCGCGTGGCTAGACAATTTTTTTTTATTATTTTATTTATTTTTTTATACAATTATTATCAATAAAAAAAATTAATTCAAAATTTGCACAAAAAAATCCAACACAGAACATTAGTTTTGTATGCTCCAAATACAACAGGGAAATTGGCTTATGTGATTCACAATATATATAAATATATAAAACTAGAAACTGATTTACATTTGTTGCGTATAAAAAGCCTGGCATATGTTTTAAATTGTTTCAGATTGTAAACAGAAGCTTTGTAAGTATATTTCCTGCTGCTAACTGAATGTAAAAAAAGTAAAAACCAATTCAAGCCTAGAAAAGGGCTTCCCAAATTCACGCATGTTTTGTTGCTAAATAAAAATATGAATATGAAATCAATTCTTCTAAAGGATGAAAGGATTTTTAACATCGGTGAAATTGCCATTCACTTTTACTTGCATTGATGTAACACAAAAATCCCGTCTCAGGATTCATCATCCAGGATTGGGTTAACAATTTTTTAAATTAATTGGCCTGTTATTAATTAATTAACTGTAATGTAGCCTTGTTTCTGTATGGAACCCAGCCCAAAGGCAGGCTTGCTCAGTTGGGTATATCTTGGCCATTTAACCACAGATTTGTTTAAACAAAAGCTTGTTTGAAACATAATTAATAAATTATGAAGATTAATAAAGAAAAATACCCACTTACATTTTTTTTTATCAAATTTTCGGGAATTTTTTAAATGAAAATTTTGGGAAAGTTAAAATGCAAAGAATTCGCTCTTTTAAAAGATTTGAGCTAAATACTTTGAAAATGATCAACTTTAAGTATAAAGTGTCTGTTGTCTTATTTATTGGCAGTAATTTTGTATATTTCATGTTCAAACCGGTGTAGGATTACGAAAGTTATGGCGAAACATATAAAACTAAAGACAACAATGTCCAAAAAATATAAAACGGAAAACTCGAAAATGTTTTATAAATAATTTTCTCCACAGAAAAATCGAAAACAATTTTTTAATCCGAAAGTTTTTTTTAGCATTTCCCTGGTGCTATGAAACGAAAACAAGTGTAAGCTCTATACATCAAATATCGATCATATAGCAAAAAGAAGAATAATTGTTGATAATCCATTGGACAATTTTTTAGTTGTTCCTGGTATCATTTTCAATGGGGTCCGTAGAGATGGTTTAGGTTCGCAATTGAACCCGGTAGGTGGCGCTGCAATTGGCTTCAAACCTGTTCAAAGGGTGTTTCAGAAACTATGAACTTGGAATTTGGTACATTTTAGTATTCCAAGACCGCCTTCCGAACCGGTTCAATAATGACTATCTTAGAAAATATTTCAGCAATGAACTTAAAATTTGGTGTATAGGTTTATATTGAGAAGTTTTTTCCCCACGGGATATAAACCGGCTATGAACTTTATGAAAGTGGTTTAAAACTGTTTTGGAGTCATATCTAAATATTATTCATCTGTGAACTTGAAATATTTATTTTCCTGGAGATAAACCGGGTTTGAATAAGTTTTAAATTCGAGTAGACCAAAAAACATGTAGCAGCCTACTTGTGTCGACAACCTTAGAATTTATTCAAAGGGAAAAAAAAACTTAGCAAAGTTTAGATATTTTGAAATTAGTTAGGGGCTCAGTTCAGCCCCCTAGCTTCGTGCCTGGTAGCTTGCAGGGTTAATGGTGAAAGCGCGAAAGACCAAGTGTGCGATTAACTTGGCACTCCTTAAGCAATATGAATCCAAAGAAGATCAACCTCTGCACTGCCAACGATTTGATTGCCTCTGTCGACAATAAAAGGATACACGATGTTGTGAATAAAGAGCATTAAGAGAACTCAAAACCTGGGAAACATCGTTTTCTTAGAGAAAGTCAACGCTTTTCGGCTTTCGGAACACCTACAAGCCCAAATAAATGATCGGGTGTGCCCGAAAATTAGAAACTAATCACGAATAAATAAAAGTTTAAATTTTAAACTCTCATGCTTTTAAACAATAATGCCCACCTCACGAGCACCATATATGAAGTGTTTTTTAAATAAATTCTGTGAGAAAACTAAAAATTTTTAAATTTGGTTTTGTTTTGTTTAATAATTAAAAAAAACGAAAAAAACTTCCTGCCGCAGAACAGCTGATTACAGAAAATATATAGACAGATATCAGATATTTTAAATTTTTAAATCATTGATAATAAAATTGTACCTTTTCACACTTTTTCGACCGTCGTCCTATGCAGTTATGCTTATCCTCCGATTTTGATCAATCTTCCAGATTGTTTAACCTATAAACTAATATAACCAAGATTGTGACGCTACGATGAAAAAAAGTTTTTCCCACTAGAACTAGTGACTGACGTGGCAGCTTATGCAATACTCATCCGTTTGATACTTTTCCAATATGTAAATCATCAACTTTATAACCAAGATTGGTGACACTACGATGGAAAATAAAGTTTTTCTCACTGAACTAGTTTTGACCGACCGGTATATGGCAGCTTATGCTATACTCATCCGATTTTGATAATTTTTCACAAATATGTAAAATCATCAAAATATTGTCAAGAAAATGATGGAGAGATACCGCTGTGTGTGTTAGAGCTGTTAGAGCGTAGGCTTTAATAGAACTGAAGCCTACTGATTACGGACAGCAGCAAAAGCTTATAGGAATCTAGAGCAAATAGGGAATATTGGAGGTTCAAGCCCATTTGGCATGCTTTGTTAAATAAAAATTCGCAAATGATTGAAGCAAAACGTGTCACCATTTGGTGTGTATCATGCATATATTCATTCTGGTAATCCTATCATTTCATGCCATTGAACTTTCTATTTGGGGGTATATTTTATGTGACGCTCTGTCATGTCGATATGTAAAATGTTCTTGCGTGAATTTTGGGATAAAAATAAAGCTCAATTGAAATTGAAAAAATTATTTATATTTAGAATAAATCATACAAAAAAAGTATTAATGTGCTGCTGGATTAAATAAGTTATTCAGTTGAATGGCATTAATTAATTTTTAAAACTAAAATTTGAAAAAAATCATATACATTTATAAGGTACTTGGGTTTACATCTATAAACGATTCCCTTACATTCTTCCTAAATCTTTTTTCATTTAACTACAATTTGAGCAAGAAATAGGTTTTAACAATATATTTTTTTTGTTTTGTTTTGTTTTTGTGCTTGGCAATTTGTTTTACAGTATCAAAAAGGGGGATTTCTTCTTTTTTTCTCTTTTGAAATTGCAGCCAAAATACTACGAATTATACATATACACACACATATAAGGCAAATGTTTAGACATTTGCTTACAATTAGTTAATAATTAGGTTATTTTCTTGTGTATTTATAAAAAATGTACATTTTGTTTTATTTTATTTTTTTTTTTTGATTACCAATTAATAGATTTCATTTTTCTATATATATATATATATAAATTATGCTTTATAAATGACTGCATCAATTTGATTTTTAATTATTATCAAAAAAATATATGTATATATTATTTGTAGGCATTTTTCCCCCATTTGTTTTTATATATTACAAAAAGCCCCCACAACAAGAAGGCAAGCAACAATGCAATACACAAAGCCACAATTTGCCTGTGATAAATGCCCTTTGTTTGCTTTTGCTGCTGCTGTTGTTGCTCCCATTTGTGCTGTACATTGCCTGGAACAAAGTTCCTTTTTGTGCTGTGTAAGTTTGAGTATATGCCCCTCATGTTGCCGCTGGCCCTAAATAGTTGAAATAACTGCTGTTGCTGACGTGGCTTCTTGTTGTTGTTGTTGACTAGTTTGAATTTGTTGCATCGCTAGCTTGCAAGCGCCATGCGCACCGTACTCGTGCTGTTATCATGATTATAATGCTCCGCATTGACAATCACCTGCACCACATAACCCTGATATATGCTGCACTCCTCAATGGGCACTTTATCGCCCAACAATTTGCCACTATAGAACCAACGCTGACAGCAGGCATCCACACCCTCCACGGCCTGGATGAAAAAAAGAAATGCAAATTTATGTCTCTTAGTCTCTGGTGATCCCACTCACCTGCAGCTTCTTTTTGCACTGTCCCACCGTATCCTTTGAGTATACGGGCAGCTTAACATCAGTCATGGTCGATGATATGCGCAATTTGAGAAAGATTTCGGTACCGCCATCCACTGGCTCTGAGTATTCAGCTGGCGAATCGCGTCCATTCTCTTCTTTAACAATATTGATGGGATATGAGAGACAATAGATTGGCACCTTGTACTGAGTGCCAAGTTCATCGTAGCATTCTGTGAGGTAGCTGTAAGCGATATATATATATATATTTATAGCAGTTTTATCTTATCACAAAAAAAAAGCCATTAGCCCACCATTTGGTGGTTTATCATTGAATGCCAAGTGGGGTAGGCCTGATAACAGCAGTTTATAAGTAATATAAGTGAAATTTCATTGGAAAGCCAGACAGGACTTAGCCCTGGGTAATCCAATACATTTAAATATATAAATATAATTTTTTGTGTCTGGTTTAAAACAAAGTCTAAATGCCAGTCAAAAAATCGATTTCTAATCAAATTTCTTTTGGCGCATGGACAAGCCGATGCCCTTTAAAAAAGTGTGGTTAGAGGAAGTGAAAGTCACTTGAAGACAAATTAATGTTATATTAATTTTAAATACATTTTAGATGGTGAAGAATGCTCCAGAAATGAATGGGGAAAAGTTTGTTGAACAGCCGATGCTCTTTAAAATTGTGATTAAGTAAAGCATAACTGTAAATTAAAATTATCATTACAATTAAAATTTTTTTGAGTTTTTAAAAATGTTAATTACCGTTACAATTACATTTTTTTGTAATTAAAATTTTCATTCTGACAGTTTTTAAAAGAATTAATTTTTTTTTTTTTGTATGTAATTAAAATTTGTTATTGAAATTACTACAATTTTAAACACCGGTGCATAACTATGGCCGCAAGCAATTTTTTCAATTTGTTTTCAGAGAAGGGAGAGCAACAATTTGTGAATGCAGATAAAAAGAGAATCAAAAAAAATAGCAAAATTAGCGTTAAGATTTCATTTTCGTTTTATGTTTGGTGCATATATATAGCCGTACAATTTATTTTCCCATTCTGTGTTTGGTTAGCGATGCTTTCGGTTGTGCCAATATTTTTTTGATAATTCAAATTGACGTTTTTTTTGTGGAATTTAATAAAATGCTAAGTAAAACTTTGGTTTCCCTCGTCGAAAAAGATCGAATTATTGCCCTAAGACTTGAAAATTGCTCAATTCTGCAAATTTGTAAACAAAAATTGGTCGCTACGACAAACTGGTCAGCAATATTTAGTGGAACCAAGATGATTATGAATGATTATGAAACCAAAGCTGAGTACACGAAATCAGCGTCGATTAAGTGAGCTCTGCAAGCAATTTGTTGCAGACCGCTAATCAGTTAGCAGCTCAATGTGGCATACAGGTGTCACGTTGGACGGTTGCTCGAGTTTTAAAGAAGTCAAAACCTAGGCTGCAAACCCCTAAGAACTGGTTCGGTTCGGGTTTTTGAATTGGCCGAACCGGACCATGATCCGAACCTTCTACATTTTTTATCCCTCGAACCACAATATTTAGTAATTTTACAGACGGAATAAATTCTGGATATGATTATTTAAAAATTAACTTTAAATGACTACGACTGACTGTAAAGAAGGGAAGTTTATAGGAACAATAGAAAGCAATGAACCAATATCAAATATAAAATCTATCAATGACGTTATAGATTCCTTCGAAAATAGTCCAAGAGAACATACATCGAAAATGTTTTAAAATTTTGTAAAGGTCTTTAAATAATATTCTACTAACAAAGTTGTAAAAGCATTTTCAACATTTAATTCTGTTCTTTCTAACCTAAGATCTAATAGAAATTAGCAGTTTCAGAAAGATAGAATGCCTGCACAGACGAAAAAATATATCTGGACTAAAATCAATTCCAATACCGGTTCGTGGAACGAATCCAAAGATTCCTCACTGGTTCCAAACTCCGAACCGAACCTCTTCTGAAATTTGGGAGGTTTGCAGCCTTGGTCAAAACACATCGTGTCCCAAAAATTAAAGGTGGTGCCAAGGCTGCTGGATCGCCATAAAGCCAGCCGGGTTGAGTTTGCCCACTAATTGGAAAAAGGTAATATTTAATTTAAAAGCAATTTAAATACTAATGAAGATTTTTTAGGTAATTTTGAACGGTTCTGACGTGATTATCCAACTACTGGAGGGATTTGAGAAGAGATATAACCTTTATTTCTCAAAGAGAAATTTTGGAGGAGGTTTTTTAGTGAGTACACGGCGATCCTGAAAATTAATCATTGCTAATGTTGTTGTTTTGTTTCTAACTTATCTTATTTTTGATTCTCTTTTAATCTGCATTCACCAATTGTTGCTCTCCCCTGTCTGAGTACTTGTAATCTGAAACAATTTGGTGCGGCCATAGTTATGCACCGTAGTTTATAAAAAACATTGTAGTAGGCAGTTCGTTTTAGAGAAGATCGATTGTATTTTGCTGTTCATTTAAGGCAGCGATAATCAAATTTCAAACAATAAGCCCGCTATTTTTTGAAGAAACGAGGTATACAGATGTTACACGTTTCGAGAAACTCTATGAAGCCAAATGCATCGAGTAAATGCGAATTTCATAAAGTGTGTGTGTTTAGACGAGGATCTCGCTATCCTTCTCTTTGCTATCTGTAACTTAACCACTTCCTAAAAGCTACTTTACACTTTTAGTATATAAATTTGATCTTTTCGGTAAACTCTTAAGTTTATATTGCTTACAGGAAACTTTTTTAACGAGCCAAATGGCAAATCGTAAACATACAAATTTCTTGTTTATCCTCAAACAAACATACAGTAATCAAATCAAAAATGTTAAAACAAAGGAAACTATGTGCGAGGTCAACAGGGTTAAAGAAAGGGGAAAATTCTATTGATTAATTAAAAAAATATAAGAAAAGTTATTAAATTGTTTATTTTAAAGGGTAGCTTGGGATTGTCTAAAATTTTGTAGCAAATTTTCTTATCAAAGCTTTACTGGCTGAGAATTTGGGCCAAGTTTAACCACCTGCCAAAACCCTTATACCCTCACCCAGCTAAGGTATAGCTCAATAAAAAAGGACATACACAAATAGCCTTAGCTGTCATGCTTTTGATGGAGTTTTTATATGACCATCAAAATCTCTCTCTATATTATATTGATTTTCTGACCCCCGCCTACTCACACGCCTCGTTACCGGGTGTCACTGGCAATTAGCCTTTGGCTATCATTAAATATCACACACACACACTCACCCATTTGGCACAGACACATTGGCCCCATCGAGTATGGCCTGGGCCATTTGAAAGTCCAGACCCTCAGCTGCATTGGTGGCCGCTCGCAAAGCATCCCAAATCTCTTTGCGACCATCAAATGCGGGCGCCGTATCCCAAAATTCATCACGCTTTGAGCGCAATTGGCCTTCGGTTAGGGGCACATCGGAGCGCCAGCGTATAGTTTCATTGCAAAGTGGACGATTTTTGCGTGAAGCGCCCAGGGCAATGCCTATATGGTCAAAAAGAGTACAAGAATTGATAAACGAATTGCAAATATTTGGAGGCCACTCACCTGCACTGGCCGGACGCGAAATGCTGGCCGAGGACACACTCATTGTCTCATTGTCGGGATTCATGCGACACACACAGGCGCCCATTTTTGTTATTGCTATTGTTGTTTCCTCCGCTCCCCACCACGGTTTGGTTCGCTCTGCCGCTGTCGCTGCCTTGCCTCTGCTTTGCTCTGCCCTGCACAGCCGCCTGCTCCCCCCAAAGTGTGTTGTTGTGCCTTTGCCTGTGTGTTTGTGCCTCGATTGATGCCTTGGAACTTGTATTTTTTTTATATGTTTTTTTATACTTTGGCTATTTGTGCACAATTCTCGAGTTGAATGTTTTTATTTTTTATAATAATCATGTTATCTGGCTATCGTCATTAGGGATGGCAAAATCTGTTAAACTGCAACACTGTTTAGTGTGAACATCTGTTAGTGTGACCAGTCACGACACAGACAAAGTTAATCGAATTGGAAGCAATTTAAACCAGGGACCGTAACGGTTATAAGTTATAACTTTAAAAATCAATCAGTAATTAATTTATTTATGATTTATATTTTTAAAAATCAATCGAAAAAATATATTTGATTTTTATTTTAAAAATTATTTTTATATATTCATTTTTGATGTTTATAAAAAAAAAATTTGTTTTATTATTTTTAAATATTCATTTTTGATTTTTATTATAAAAATCAATTTTAAAGCTCATGAGTGATTTTTATTTAAGAAAATCAATAATAAAAATCAAGATTGATTTTTAAAAATAAAAATCAAAAATAAAAATCACTCACAACCTGCGTTAAATATTTAAATTTTTCAAAAATATAATAATAAATTTTTAAAACTACTTTAAATTCGTATTCTATTTGGAAAATACTAAAAAAAAAATCGAAATGTACCGTAATTCAACTAAAATATGCCAAAAATAGCAGATTGTAAAAGATTGTACAAAAATGAATAATAAACTCATATAAAATATTTTTTTATGGTAGATTTAATTTAAGAAACAGTATTTTTAAAAATCAATCTTGATTATTATTATTAATAAATATTAATAAATAAAAATCACTCTTAAATTTATAATTGAATTTTTATAATAAAAATCAGAAATGAATATTTTAATGTTTAAAATAAAAATCAATAACAATTTTTACCAATGATTTTTAAAAATAAAAGTGAAAAATAACGGTTCATTACATATTTCCAAAGTCCACAAAAAAACAAATATATTCATATATTTGATGTATTCATAGGATATCTGCATCCCAATGATTTTTTTAGTTTAAAATTTACCCCATAACCGTTATTTTCGGTCCCTGATTTAAACAATTTAAATAAGTTCTACCACAATGAACAATTTTTATTTGAACCAAATCAAATCAATTTATGAGTTCTCTTAAGGAACTTTTTGTATTTTTGTATTAGCGTATAAAATTAACCGTATAAATTAAAATAAACCTACAGAGTGTCCACTTCAAATTATAAAAACAACTTACCATTTTCATGCAACAGTCGAGCTTTCAATTTGAAATAATCCTCACTTCCCCCAGTTTTTCCCCAGTATTAAAAAAAATACTAGGAAAAATATGGGCAAAAACCGTAAACGATATATAAATTACTGGCACGCGGAAGCTATCGATAAATAAATTACTGGTAGAAAAGTTTAATCGATAAATAAATTACTGGGAGAATACTGGCAGAATTTTTAAAATTACGGGGAAAATTTTTTATACAATTTAAATAAACGATTATTTCGAGCTTTTAATTTTCTCAGGTTACAAATTTCGTTTTCGACCCAAAATCGACCCAAATCGTATGGGAATAGGGTTGTTTTTGGGTCGAAAGCGTTTTAGACCTAAATAACAGACAAATATCGTTATGGTAAAAAATGGTAAATCGTTCTGAAAATGGGTTTTGCGTTATAACTTTATTTTTTGGGGATTTCTCATCTTCTACATAGCACTATCTGTCACATAAATTAGAAAAATTTATGTTTATCTGACACATGGCAGCTTTTTAGAAGATGAAAAATCGACTCTAAAGCTAAGGTTCCACAGGCAAATAATTTGCCCAAATTTTGATGAAAATTAAGCCAAATTAGCCTGAATAGAAAATTTTTCGACACTTTTTGGGCAGATTTTTTGCATATCTTACGTTTTAAGTCCAGAAAAATCTAAGGTAATCACGATTAAGACAAATTTTCATCAAAATTTGGGCAAATTATTTGCCTGTGGGACCTTAGCTTATGTGTTCTTTAATTTAACAATTATTCCTATTTAAAAACTTTTGAATCTTTCATTATGCTTTAATTTTCTGCCAAAGTTGATTAGAATTGGTTGACTATATTGTAAAAAAGAAACGAAAGTCGAAAAATTTTGGGAAAGTAAAAAAAAAAATTGGAGCTCGGCTAAACATAGGATTTTTACCAGACAACAGCCAAAAATGCGTCTGATTTTAGTTATGATCTCCCAATAGACGATACATTTTGTTTTTTTTTAGAATTACCTTTGGTGAACCTTTTTTTATAAATTTTTGAATTTTCCGTTATTTTTAAAGTTTTTTTTGTCTGTGATTTTAAATATTTCGCCGTAACTTTCGTAATCCTACACCAATTTGAAACTTTTCAAACAAATTGCACTCACTCTTTAAATTTTTAAGGAAAAGAAACTGCAATCTACTCAGTCCTCTTAAGATATGGATGCTTTTCAATCATTAGTCCATTTAAGTCGGATGTTTTGGTGAATTGAAAATGGTTTGAAATTTTGAAATTTAATTCAGTAAAAGAAACTTGTGTAAATGCTTACAAACACATGCACAATTTGTTAACCACAGTTTATTAATGGTTTCGACAGTTTTGAGAATATGTGGCTCTCTCTCATCTCTTCAAAGTCTTTCCATGCCACACAACAGCTGGTTATTCCAATTGCAAACCACGCTGGAATATTGGAGCAGCAGCCACAGCAGCAGTCAAAGACAAGACGCGACAGCAGAAAGCAAGCAACGCAGAGTAGAAATGGAAAACACGAAACCAGACGACCTCGACAAAGTTGTCGCAAAAACAAAAGAAATACAAATACAAGCCCCGACATATGCACAATGGAAAAAAAGAGAGAGGCAGAGAAAATCAAATCAAACCAATATTTTGTGTGTTAATTGAAGCGATAGCAACGGTAAATGTTGTAGCTATGGAAAATTTTCAATATTTTAGTACTAATTATGAAATATTTAGTTAAATGAAAATTGATGAAGCATTTTATATAGTATTAGGAATTCCCTTGAACCATTAGGTTGGATTTTTTGAATAGATGACTTTAGTCTTCATTTTTTTAACGGTGTCTTAGAGACCGGACATCTAGGTACCTTTTACAGCAAATTCAGCATGTTAACAAATAGTGAGACTTTGGCATATTTTGTTATTTTACTTTCGAAAAAGAAGGAACGTATACGGTTACGATAACCACAAAATCAGCGTGGGTTTGCCAAATTTCGTTCCACAGATTTTGAGGTGAAGAACTCAACACTCACTGGCCGGCCTTTGGAGGCTGATGACAATTATATCAAGGCAATGATTAATGAAAAACGCGAGATAGTCGAGAAACTAAATGTATCACATTAAACAGTGGAAACCCACCTCAAACAACTTGGATATTGGGTTTCATATGTTTTAAAGGAATTTTACCTATCAATATCTGTGCATCATAACGATAACGATTCGATTTTTAAACGATTCATAACTTCATTCATAACAAGAGTGGAATCCTGCAGCTGCTTAAAAGATGGTCAAAGGTGATCAAATAAAACGGGCAATACATAACCAATTAATGTTCATTCTGTATATAATAATATCATTGATATATCAGCATGTAAATTTGATCCTAAAACATAATCAATTAAAAATGTATCGATATCGTCTTTTTATTGATATGAGAAAATAGCATATTGAGTCCTAGATCATATAATTTTTTATTTCCGAGTACATATTTTTTTTTTGCTGCGACGCGGTGCGTCTCTTTATCACCAAAATCAATCCCGACTGTAATATACTCTGAACCTGCCAAAGTTTGTATATAATAGCTCAATATTCTGCAGTTTCGTGAACTAGCAAATGTATGTACATATGCTTCGCTGAACGGAACTTTGTGCGACCAAATTCTTCTCCAACAGATTCATGTAGATTCATAATAGTCCACCCACAACACGGATTTCTGGATTTTGGAGCCATTTAAAAATAGTTTTATTAATTTGAAAATTGCGCTCATCTTTCAATTTTGATTATTGAAATTTTAAGTAAGACTGGATTTACACGATGAAGCAAACTTCATGAAGTTTTTCAAAAAGCTCTTGCTTGTAAGGAAAGGTGTGGGTGAAGCTTGCCCCTCTACACTTCTTTCACACAGCGAAGCTAAACCCAAGCACACACAGCTACAGAAGCAAACAGCTTTACAGAAACCCAGAAGTGTGGAAGCAGGGACTACCCCCCCACTCCCTTCCAACCAACAAAAGCTTTTGCAGAAACTGATGAAGTTTGCAACATCGTGGAAATCCCGACTAAGTAGTATTTTGTTTTTCAACACTGAAAAGTTAAGCCCCTCGCGTGAAGTTCTGCCAATCGACGCAGCTGACGTAAAACTAGGCAGCATTAGCCAAGAGCATTGTTGTTGCTTTGAATTTTTTTTTTCAAAGCTTTTAGCTTTTACTCAGCCGTCATCTTCACCAGCTACTGAAGTCAGTTGTGAAGTAAGTGGTAAAAAAAAATCTTCTCAAATTTAGGTCAGACTTTTTAAGAGCACTTAAGCCGAGAAAGTGCACAGAAGCTCAGCTTGTGGTTTTCCTTCGAAAACTGTTACTTGAAATTGAAAACAATTTGAAATTCTTTTACTAACGTTAGGCTTCTCGACGAACATCTTCTTCTTCGGATTCAGCGTTAAGCTGTAGGTACCAAAAGAGTGCAGAGAAGCTGTACTCAGCCCTATTTGAGAGAACTTGAAGAGAACTAATTCCCTTAGAAGCCAGCTATGCGTGGAACTTATGGACTTATGGACTACCGTTAATCCACTAACAGGCCACAACAGTCAGAGCCAGCACATGCATACAAAATATGTATGTATATGTATGTATGTATGTACAAGCGCTCAACAACAACACAAAAAATTCACTTCCAGCCGCAGACAGCAGACTGGCCAACGACAGCAACAGCAGCGGCCACTTCCAATGAGCAAAAAAAAACGAAAGACTTCAATTCAGTTGGGCGAAGACAACGAACTCGCAAAGAGCTGGGCGCGGACAACAAATCTACAAAAATTAAAACCCGAAGTGGAAAGCAAAAAAAAAAAAATAATAAAAAAAATCACGTCGTCTACGTCTTCAACAAACGGTACGTGCGCGCATGCGTGTTGTATGTGTGTGTGTGTGTGTGAGTGTAAGCCTGGCTAAAAGTTTAATGCAGCAACAGCCAAAAAAGCACAGCAAAAGGAAATACAAAAAATAAAATTAATAAAACGAAATCAAAAAATTGGAATTTGAATTGAAATTAAAGTGAGCCACGCAAGTGAAAATCTTTACATATTCTTTTTGAACTAAAGGCAACCATTCACTCTCGCTAGCTGTAAGATACATAATTTAAGTTGGCCTTTTCTTTTCTTTTTCTTTTTGTGCCATTTCATCGTCAACAGCAGCAGCAACAGCAGCAGCCGTCTTACCAAACGGTACACTTTTTTTTATGAAGGGGGAAAGTTTAATAAATCTCTTTCTATTTTTCTTTCAACGGGTTTTTGTGTAAGACTTTTGGCAACACTTTTGCTTTTTTTTGGGGTAAATCTCTGACTATTTAGCATTTTGAACGTAAATAAAAACCCGTTTCCCCCTAAAATAAAGTGCAAAACACACCTTAAAAAAAAAAAAACAACAACAACAACTTGTTCTATAAATTATAATATTAAATTAGCAAATCCAAAAAAGTCCCATTCCATTTTCTTGGCATTTAACAGAGAGTTGTTAAACTCTTTCGGAAGAAATTTGTAACAAAATCAACTGAAAATGTCATTCAATTTGCCAGCTAGCTCATCCGTTTGGCATTTTCAATCAGAGCTATACGATCTTTACACAATTTGTTATTAACCTCAAACGCCGCCTCCAACATAAAAACAGCTGGTGATTTTGTGCTCTCCCTCTCTCTCTTTATGTCTTCTTCACTTGTATGTTGATTCTATTTATTTAAATTTTTTTTTTTGTGTTTGTGTGTTAGCTCATGGCAAATATTGAATGTTTATGTAGCTGTAAAATCAAGGTCTGAGCTTGATTTGTAGATTTATCCTTCATTTAAAAAAAACCCAAAATACAGTCATCATTAACCAAAAATCAAACCAAGCCCTTCTTCTTAACCAGTCTTGAGCTGTTAACCCAAATATTTAAAAAAAAAACCCTCACATGACTCACTTGATATAATCAGAAGAAATGATTTTTGTTAATATGACACATGGCTATAACTATTCAAAAATTCACCGATTTCCTTGACAGATATCTCTTAAATTCTTGCCTTTTAATGCATTTTAATTGCTTCAGTCAATATTACAAAATCAAATTGCAAATTGAAAGAGCTAAGAAAACAATTTAACAGAATGTATTTCTGTGAGTCAGAGTCAAGTCAAGACTTGGAGTTTTTGCAAATATATTTGTGTAACGGTAAGAACATTTAAAATAAATGAATGGGCAACATTTTGTGTGAGGAAGAAGAACCTTAAAACATGAACAAATTGAAGTCGAAGAGGAGGCAACTGAAAGGAACTTAAGTTTTCATTTGCTTAATTATATACTTAATATGTATATGACCTGTTCCTGTTACTGATTATGAGGAATCAGAATGCTGCAGTCGAGTGATCCGTCTACCGAATACCTTATACCCTTGATTTTGTGTTTTTTCATTTATTATACACAAACACGCCTTAGCTGTTCTGAAAACCAGCATAGCCGTTCTGTCCCCTCTCTTTAAACCCCATAGGCTTAAATTTTTTGGGAGTGACATATCATATAGCTTACGATCGGTCCATAACTTTTTTGATTTTGCTATTGGATCGTCACTAAACATTATTTTTCGATTTTATGCTTTTACACAATTCAAAAAATTTATTAAATCGGATGACTATAGCCATATAGCTACCCGGTCGGTCAAAAAACTATTCTAGTGGAACATTTTATCTTGGAATAATAGTTTTGCAGATTCAAACAATTTTCAAAATGGAGCAATAGTTACTGCCATAAACTGAGAAAAAAAACAGAGGAAAAACTATTTTTTTGCTTTTACTGTCACTTTTTTAACACTAAACTACCACAAAAAGGAGAGCTGCCCCTTAGTACCAAAATCATCTCAAATGCTCAAAATACTTAATAAAAATGTTTTGTTAATAAAAAAAACCATTTCAGAAGGCCTTAAACACCTTTACACTAAGTTAAGTGCTTCTTTTCGCACCAACTTTTAAATTAAAAAAATTTTTACTTTTAAAAGGGTTACATGTGTTTTCAGGGTCTGAGAAAGCATATTTTCTTTCATTTTCTTTTTAAATTTAAAACAACGACGTAATTTATTCACACTTTTTTGGAAACATTCAAATTATAATTGGACAAAAGTTCCACTCAAGAATATTGAAAACTCAGCCACTGAGAGCTTGCTTCCGAAGACACCTCAAAAAACTCTCCTCGCGGTGGATACGATAACTGTTAATAGATTCAACTGAATTCAATAACACAATTTAGTGAGTATAGCTCGTGATTTATCAAAGAGAATGAAAACAAAAGAAATTGTTATTTTTGTCAGAGTTGTAAACAAAAATTATACCCATGTATTTTATGTACAAATCACTTTGGACCCGATTCGAAAGCGATTTGTAGAACACATGGGATAGATTTTAGGCATACAAAATACCAGAAGTTACCTTGTCAAAAATAATGCTGCGTTCAATCATTAGCATATCTTGAAGGAGGGATCAAATTTTAAAAAAGATCGGTTTTAATAAATATCATGCTTATTTTACATGCAAAAAGTCTATTTATTTCGGCTTTTATATACTTTATATGCCGTCTGGTCTATCTAATCAACAGTCAAAATTTCAGTACGATTGGTTTAGGGCACAATGGTCCCAAAGTCGATTTATATGGCATAAAGACAAAAAAATTGTGATTTGTGTAAAAACGTTTTATTTTCTAAAAGAGTATACACCAGGGGTCATAGAACCGAAAACTTTAATTACGAAATGCAGCCTTTAAAGTTTTGCAAAGCCTTGAAAGTTGGTCTTTAATTTTACTGAGCACGTGGCTTTTTTCAAAGTTTACTGGCTTGAAAATAAACAAATGTTGATTTCAACAATTGAAGTAAAATATGGAAAATATTGTCTAAGGTATGTTTAATACAATTTCGTTTGAGTTTATTCTATATATGTGCTTTGTCCTGTGTTTTTGTTGAGTGTTGTTTTAAGCAAGCTTAAAAGTTAAAAGTAGTAAAAGTTTGGTGGATTGTCGTAACTGTTAATGCAATATTGTTCATAAAAGTGTCCTCTATACGATAGGATAATTGTTTTTTACCGATTTTTCACAAATCCGTGAAATCACAAATTTTTTAAAAATTAATTTGATTTTGAGCTTAAAGAACTGTTTGATGATAACAAATGTTGAGATTAATAAATGAACGTAAAACATCAGCTGTTTCTGTTTTTTAGTTTAAAAATGAAGAAGATGAGATAAGAAAGATGAGCAAATACAACAAAATAATAATAAATTTCAATATACGAGAAACAAATTTATGCTTGTCGGACAGATTGTTTAAATGGCAGCTATATAAAATAATGGTCCAAATAAAACGAATTTTTTTAAGTCGTCTTACGACCCAAAATATGCATATAAACCTAATGTCGTGCAGATATTTTTATAATTAGACTTTATGACAAAAAAATTAAATTATACTGAATTTAAAATTTCGAATTTTCTGTACCGCGTTTATCTTTACTCGATATCGATTATGCGAATTTTTGAATTATCAGTATAGATATGTTAAAAAATATTGGAAACTGGTAAAAATGGATTAAAATGATTCAAACTGTTCCATACGCGTTTTATAAATGGAACCGATCGCAAATACAGCTGTGATCGGAAAAATGGATCAGAGAATTGGTCTTAGAAAAACATCTTTAAAATTATCCAATCACTTGACAACAGTATTTATTTGTTAATTGGAGTCGCTGTTAATTTGCTTAGTTGTCTTTATTTTAAATTTCCATTGTATTTCGATATTTTGCTGCCGCTTAGTGACCTGTCTCTTTTATGCTTGATTAGCTCATTAAATTCAATTTAATCAATGTCATGGCATATTTTAACATCTTATTTATGGTTATGTGTAAATTGGATTTCATCCTCCTTTTGATATATCAAAACTTGTTTACTCTTTGGCAATAAAATACAAAAAAAATATATGCACTTTGGCAACAACAAGTATAAAAAAAATAAATATTTTGTTATGACCATCGGATGGATAACTTCTTCAAATGTCAAATGTTCATTGAGAATTGTTCTCTTATAATGCTTAGTCAAGGTATAAAGTTGTTAAAAAAAAAAAAAAGATAAACATCTCGTAAAATTAGACAGATAAAAGTTGATTAAAGGCATTCATTAGCTGATGAGTTACATTTGTTTTAGATGGTTGAGGGAAATACCTGGAACTAAAGTGGAGACTAAAGACTGGTCATAGTACAGGAATTTGGGGAATTTCTTATTAATAAGCTTTATATGTGAAATTTACGGAAAGTAACTCAAATTTCTAGCTAGACTTAACCTCAGTTAACCTCAACATTAAATACTTTTACCCACACACCAAACGTGCTTAGACTACCAAATATGACCTCAGTACCAGAAAATTCGTGAATCAAATTAAAATCAAATTATGTATTCAAGTCAACACCTTCAATTACAATAAGATTTCATATAGATTCAAACCAAAATAAGGATTACAAGACCACAATTGTAACTGAGATCTTGGATAGCCAACCGGTTGAGCAGGAAAATATGTACAAATAGTAAGTAGAGCGGGCCATGGGCAGGGCAACAAACTGGTCAAAGTAAGATAAATATGGCCACAATAAGACAACAGCTGCAGGCAATCTTTTTTTGGCCATTGAACAATTTTCTGTGGTAATAATCATATTAGCGCCACACAAAGTGAATGGGTAAGAAGAGGGAGTGGGGGTGGGGCTTTGGTTTTTTTTTTTTTTGGTAGCGCAAACAATTAAAACCCGCGCACAAACAAAAGTGAAAGTCAAATAGTTTTGCAAAAAAAAAAATAAAAATAAAATTAATCTATAAACAAGGCGGCTGCAATTCATGTTAGCTGCTATTGTGGCGCATAAATTGATTGCCACATTTAAGCTAGTCAAAACGGGAACAGAAAACAAAAAAAAACCACACCAAGTCAAGCCAAGTTGTCGATGACGCGAGTTGGTCAACCAGTTTTTGGTGGACAACAGGAAAAGCAATTCAGTTGCGACCAAGAAATATGCGCAAATAAGAGTAAAAAATTGTATAAACCCCCCCACCAAGCATGCCGGAACGAAATATGCATATGTTATAGAGCTTGGAGAGCATATAGAGGGTGGCGAAGTTGTGGGGAGGAGATCAATGTGCAGTTTTGTGGTCAGTTAAGTGAACTCATTCAATTTACTTGAAGTTGTGGAAAATATTTAACAGAAAGAACATCAATCAAATTTGTATTGATCGGATAACAGAAATGGACACTCATTTTCTAAAAACTGGTTGCTAATAAACTCAAACTAAGTATTAAAATTGCAACGAGTTTTGAGGATAATAAACATTTGTTTACCGGAAGAGGCCACAAACAACCAAAAACCAAGCGCTCTGTTGATGTAGCTTTTGTATGATTGCCTGTTTCCGTCTCCCTCTTTCGTATGCAAGCTTGCGTATTTTTAAAAAAATTCTGGAGGGAAAACCATAAGAGCTTTTTCAATTTGGTTTTTTGTTTTGTGTTATTGACGTGGGTTGCTATTTAAGTTTCTGACCTAGGTCACTTCTAGCCATTTTAGGACCAATTGGCCTTTTCCCAAAAAAAGTTTGGACTTTTATCGATAAAAGCTCCATACAACTCTTTCATGTGTGACCACGTTTGATATCGATTAACGATTAATCAAACTTAACTCGGCAGAAAATTTTCGTGCAATAACTTTTCACAACTTTAGACGTGGATTATCACGACAAGAGTGCAACGATGTACTTAAATCTTTGTATGGCGATGAAGCACCATCCTATAGCACTGTGAAAAATTGGTTTTATGAATTCAATCGCGGGCAACGCTCGCTCGAAGACGAAGGTCGTGAAGGTCGTCCAAAAAAAGGTCGTTGTGCCAGAAATCATTGATGCCGTGCGTGAACTGATAATGCAAGATCGTCATTTACATACTGTGAGATAGAGGCATTCTTGGGCATTTCTTCCACCAGCATACATTCGATATTGCATGAACACCTGGGCGTAAAATAGGTTGGTTCTCGTTGACAATCGCTCAAAAAAAGGCTCGTGTGGATTGGTGCAAAGAAATTTTGAAAAAATATAATCGCGGTGTTTCAAAAGACGTTTATAAGATCGTCACAGGTGACGAATCATGGATCTATGCTTATGAGCCCAAAACAAATCAGCAGTCGACCGTGTGGGTCTTCGAAGACGAGCCAAATCCAATGAAAGTCGTTCGTGGAAGAAGCACATCGAAGCAAATGGTCGCCTGTTTCTTCGGTAAAACTGGTCATGTGGCGACTGTTCCGCTTGAGCAACCTAGGACGGTCAATTCTGAGTGGTACACCACAATTTGTTTGCCTGAAGTCTTCGGAGAAATTCGAAAAACGAACAAGAGAAGACAGATCATTGTGCACCATGACAATGCGAGCTCTCACACATCAGCTCACACCAGAGCCTTTTTGACCGCCCAAAACGTCGAATTGATAGGTAAACCGCCGTACAGCCCTGACATGGCACCCAATGACTTCTTTTTATTCGCGTACATCAAAGGAAAAATGTGTGGTCAACGATTTTCGTCGCCAGAAGATGCTGTTTAAGAGTTTAAAAACCATGTTTTGGAGGTGTCTCAATCGGAGTGGAAAAAGTGCTTCGACAATTGGTTTGAGCGCATGCAAGAGTGTAAAAATCTTGCTGAAGAATACTTTGAAAAACAATAAAACCATTTTTGATCATAAATATTCGCGTTTTCATTATTAGGCCAGAAATATATATAGCAACCTACGTACAAGTTTTTTTGTAGTTTAGTGTAAAAAAAAAAGAAAAAAAAAATGTTTTTCCTCTTGATTGAGGAATTTAGCGGTTTCCACCTATTTAGGGTGATAGGAAGCGAACTACATCATTACTTTTTTAAGTTACAACAAAGTAAAGAAAAAAAATTTTTTTTAACTTTTTAAAAATTTTACTAAA
>JAEIFT010000863.1:0-54894 GCA_018904225.1 Lordiphosa mommai
GAGGGCTGTCTTCAAAAGACTTGGTGGATAGCAAGCTATGGTGGCACGGACCAGAGTGGTTACAGATGCCACGAGAGAGCTGGCCGGCATCAGTGGAAAATATTCCGGATACCGAGGTAGAGCAGCGCATTGCATTGTCAAATCCAGTTTTGCAAAACTTCCATCGTCAACTGACCTCCTTGAACGGTTCTCTGATCTTGGCAAAGCGCTGCGAGTAGTGGCCTATGTGTTGCGCTTTATCAAGTACTGCCGGAAGATGCCAAGATCACCTGATGAGAGATTAGCTAACCACGAGCTTAAAGAAGCTGAACGACGTCTCATATCAAGCACCCAGCAGAGAACTTCCGACAGAATATCAGTGCTTAAAGGACAAGCGTCCCATCCATCTTCCAGTGTCATCCTGAATATGAATCCGTTCCTTGATCACTATGGTGTCATGATGAGCATGCGGGCGTGTAAGAGCTTCCACTTCCTTGCAGTATGACGAAAAACATCAATTATTGTTCCATATAACTGCCACTTTAGCGTCTTCTTGCTAGTTTTGTCCATAGAATAGCGCTCCACGGACGTAATCTATTGATGGCACGGATTATCCGATCCAAATACTGGATACCCAAACTTAGGAACCCATTAAAGTCCGTGGTCCATTCGTGCAAGGTATGCCTTATATTTAAGAAAAGCCTGCAAACACAGCTAACGGGTGACTTGCCAGTAGAAGGATCTCTTTTTCAGGCAATTTACGTACACTGGTGTTGATTTCGCAGGGCCTTTCGAAATCAAAAGTTTTACTGGTAGAGCGTGTCGCATAACGAAAGGCTATGTGTGCGTGTTCGTGTGCTTTAGCACCGGCTAGCCATTTAGAGGCCACCTCGGACTTAACATCCGAGAAATTCCTAGCTGCATTTGCCAGATTCATAGCAAGAAGAGGATGTCCACAGAGAATCCACTCTGACAACGGTAAAACATTCGTAGGTGCAGCTAAGCTTCTCTCCCGAGACTTTCTAGAAGCACTCCAATCGTCTGTCACTTCCACGTATAGCCATAACAGTTTGTCCTGGCGCTTTATCCCTCAGTTCGCCACATATGCGGCCTGTGGGAAGCTGAGTAAAAGAGTTTTAAGACGCTTTACAAATCCACAGCTTCAATGAAATACACTTTTTAAGAGCTTTCCACTTTACTTTCCAAGATTGAAGCATGTCTTAATTCTAGACCACTCTCCCCCATGTCAGAAGATCCGACTGACTTATTAGCGCTTACCCCCGGTCACTTCTGATAGGAGCACCATTGCTTTCCACTCGAGCCAGAAATAAAAGAGAGCGCAATGTCTATAATCAATCGATGGCAGCGCCTCAAGGCTCTCAATCAGCAGTTCTGTGCACGTTGGAAAGAGGAATACCTCAAGGAATTTCACAAGCGGAACAAATGGCAACATCCCACTAGGAATATCCAAGTCAACGATATGGTTTTCGTCAAGGAAGATAATCTCCCATCCAATGAATGGCGTCTCGGGCGCGTTCAATCCGTTTATCCTGGTGCCGATGAAAAGATCCGCGTAGTAGATGTCCTTACTGCTCGTGGTGTCATAAAACGGCCAATAGCTAAACTCCTTCTCCTTCCTATTGAAAGTTCTACCAACAGTAGCCGGACATTAAGTTCGTTCCCTACATTAAGCTAGACCATACTTTTATTAATATAATATTTTTTATTATCCAGCTCTAATCTCAAGATGAAACCTCGCACTCACGATCCACGCGCATTGGAGAGCAGACGTTCCTGAGGAACACAGTCCTTCCGCTGCCGAGTCTGCCGTGGATCCATCCTTTACGGAAATGTAACCGGTTTCTGCGACTGAGCGCAGAGAAACGGCTCCGAGCAGTACTTATCAACAAGTACTGCCACTGCTTGGCCCACAGCATTCCGGGCGATCGTCTCTACGCGGTGACAGGTGTAAAGTATGCCAGCAGGATCACCATACGCTCCTACCCTTAAGAGAGCGGGCGCGATCTCCAACTCAGCAATCCGAGGCATCAGACCTGCGGTACGGCGCATCTCCGCAGCGAGCAGGATCGTCAGCTGCTTCTCCTTCCCTCTCCATGCTTTTGCAGCACAAAAGCACGACGGTGTTACCAACAGCGTCAGTGTTGGTTGATACTGGGTCAAAGGCTTTTGACACGAGAACGCTTATTGATCCTTGCGCATCGATAAGCTCAATCGATGAGTCTCTGGCAATGGCATACCGCCTTCCTGCCACCAGCGTGGAGACGAGAAGGTTTGACTGCGGTCATCCGTTCCCAGTCAAAAGCTGACTTCCGTTTGGAGGTCGTCCTGAGGATGGTCCCCACAGTTACGCTTCCGAACCCCTATACGAGCGTTGAGCGAGAGCGTAGTCTCGAGGTACGACGATCTCAGGCTAGCGGATGATAGATTCTATTTTCCAGCTGGATTTGTCTACTGCTGGGGCCGATGTGTATCAGCACATCATCCAATCGGGCTTCATGGCTAGCCAAGACGGGTTGCCAGTGGCCCAAAGCACCGTATTCGGGTGGACCATTTGCTCATGCAACCACGCCTAACCCAATCTTTCGTTGCAATGTGGGACATCAAGGGGCCGGGATGTTTGGGCCGAAAAGTAGGCCACTAAAGTTTCAAGCAACATCCTGCTAGCAACATGAAGCTCACCTCACTAACCTACATTTAAGCTAGAAATGAGTTTTTGTTCACCATAGTCTGTAGTCTGAAATAACCTACGAAAGGAATCGCACGTATTAAAGAAGCAACTAAAGTCAAAGGAACAAGTTCTTTTTATATTCTTCAACGACCACATTTGACAATTATAATCTACTCGAAATAACCAACAACATCTTATCCACATTCAAAACAAAACTTTCGGCAATGTGCAGAATGTAAATGCTAAATTGACTCTTGAATATTTGGGGTCTGGGGTCTGTGGTAAACTTTGTTCTCTGGGCTCTGACTGAAGAGAAACGGCTGATCTCGCTCGTCATCTGTAATAATTGAAATTTATGGGCTCAATAGTAGATGTCATACTAGCGCTTAAAGCTTTGCAACATTTGACTTCTGACTTGTTTGTACTACAGTCTGAACAAGATTTGCTACTCTGATACTATCCATAGCCCTAGAATCTCTAGCATTGGGAATTGACAAACGGTTGGTTTCCCGTGAGTACGATTCATTGATCCTGTGTTGTCCACTCTGCCCAGGTGTTGGCCTTTACTCCTTCTGGATCCAGGTCTGCCACGTGTTTGGGAAATTTCTAGGAACTTCTGCGGTTTGGCTTACACTGTTACCAGTGGCTCATGAATTTCTCCTGATCACAAAACTGTTGCTTCAAGTAAGTAAGTTGTCCGGTCAAACACCTTTTAGTTTGTAAAATGGGCAACTCAGTTATGTTGCGAGACACTGCCAATATACAGCGATTGTGAAAACGGTTCTCATAAGGTGAACTGCTATCAAGTAGTCTGGCGATTTAACCGGCTACAAAGGCCTTAAACCCCTTTTAGGTCAATTTTTGTAAATCCTTTTTTGATTCTTGACAAATAACTCTTTCGTTTAGACTGTCTGCCATCTCATTTCCAAGCTCCCGTTGCTAAAAATCAATCGTTTCAAAAAACAATTTTTTTAAATTAGCGTGTTTCTAACATCAATATCTGAATAAGGCCCTTTTCAGTTTATTCCAAACCAAATAAAAAATCTCATAAGAGAAATAATTTCATTTGTAGGGGAAGCGTGATTTTTTATAATTTGAATGATAAAGACATTACTACATTGTTCTGTTTGTCAATTTTTTAAATCTGGTAAAATATTTTCATTGTATTTAGAGAATTTGTTCAAACATGAATTTAAGCTGCTGCTCAATATAGCCCACCGGGTAGAGCGGCATGTCGTTTGCCTGCGGGAGGCGATGGTTCGAGTCCCAGTTTTTGTTTTTTTTTTTTGTGTTAATGTCATTTTTCATTTCTTTTTTTTTTAAATATTCAAAAATAATCGTTGATAGTAGTCAAATTATTTTTGATTATTTTTTGAATAATTTTTGATTATTTTATCGTAATTTCAAATAACTCGATTTTTCTGATTATTTATAATCGTAATCAATAATCAATCATGGGAAGCTTAAAATAATCGTAATTAAATTGATTATTTTACTTTTTCAAAAACAAATAACCTAATTAGTAATAATTATGATTAATAATCATTATTTAACAGCTATGTGCTATAGTCATCGATTTTGATCAATTTTTTCAAAATTATGTGAAAGCATATATAAAACTAATATATACCAAGAAAACGAAAGTTTTTTCTCATAAGAAGTTGTTTTTTGACCGACCATTTCTATGGCAGCTATATGCTTTATATCCGATTTTGATGCATTTTTGCAGAATTATGTGGAAGCATATAAAACTAACATATACATTGATTAGTGACACTACGATGGAAAACAAAAAAGATTTTCTTACTAGAACTAGTTTCTTAACCGACCGTTTCTATGGCAGCTATATGCTATAGTCATCCGATTTTGATAAATTTTTCCATAAATGTGACGCTACGATGGAAAACAAAAAAGTTTTTCTCACTAGAACTAGTTTTTTGACCGACTGTTTCTATGGCATCTATATGAGATAGTCATCCGATCCGGGCCAGTTCCGACGTATTAGCTGCGTGCAGTAAAAAGAAGACTCTGTGCAAAATTTCAGCTCGATAGCTTTAAAACTGAGGGACTAGTTTGAGTAGAAACAGACAGACGGACAGACGGACGGACAGATGGACAGACGGAAATGAACTCTGTTCGTCGTCCTGATCAAGAATATATATAGTTTATGTAGTCGGAAATGAATATTTCTATGCGTTACAAACTTCTAGGCAATATTAATGTACACTTTTCAAGTGTATAACGAGAGCGTAAGTTGAAGTCGGCCCTGCTCGACTTCGATATACCCGTTACTCAGGGTAAGGATTATTTAGGAGGCAACTCTACTATAGCTCATCTGATCGGGAAATGATGTATGGCGGATCGATAAGTAATGATGATTAAAATATATGTCTAGAAGGTTCGATCAATTTTATGTCAAAATTGTGGGAGATATGAGGTATTTTTATACACTTAAAAAGTGTATATTAATTTTGCCCAGAAGTTTGTAACTCATAGAAATATTCATTTCCGACACCATAAACTATATACATTCTTGATCAGGACTACGAGCTGAGTTCAATTCCGTCTGTCCGTCCGTCCGTCTGTCTCTCTGTTTGTTTATTTACGCAAACTAGTTCCTCAGTTTTAAAGCTATCGATCTGAAATTTTGCACAGAGTCTTTCTTTTACTGCACGCAACTAATATGCAGGATCCGGCCAGATCGGAGACTATATCATACTAGGAACGATCGGTCTAAGAACTAGTTCTAGTTAGAAAAACTTCTTATTTACATGTAGCGTCTAATCTTGGGTATATGGTAGTTTATATGCTTCCCACATAATTCTACAAAAATGTATCAAAATCGGATCACTATAGTCGGCCAAAAAACTACTTCTAGTGAGAAAAACTTTTTTGTTTTCTATCGTAGCGTCCCCAATCTTGGTATATATTTGTTTTATATGCTTTTTCACATGATTTTGAAAAATTTTTATCAAAATCGGATGACAATAGCATATAGCTGCCATAGGACCGATCGGTCGGAAAATGTGTTTTACTAAGAAAAGATTTTTTTTTAATGGTATTAAATTTTTTATTATCAATGATTTAAAAATTTTAAATATCTGATATCAATATTCTATATATATTTTACCGGTTAAATCAGTTGGAGTAAAGTTTTTCAAGTTTGCCTTCTCGTTCACTTGAACGAGCGTGAACTTTTCAATCGTTCATCTGATCAGGAAATAATGTTTAGCGGATCGATAGGTAATGATGATTAAAATATTTGACTAAAAGCTTCGAACAATCTATTTTCAAAATTGTGGGAAATATGAGGGATTTTTCAAATTGCGTGGGCGGGAACTTTTCTATCGTTCATCTGATCAGGAAATGATGTATAGCGGATCGATAGGTAATGATGATTAAAATATGTCTAGTGGGTTCGAGTAATTTCTCTTCAAAATTGTTGGAGATATGAGGTATTTCCCAAATTGCGTGGGTGGCAACTCTCCTATCGTTCATATGGTCGGAAAATTATGTTTGGCGGGTCGATAGGTAATGATGATTAAAATATATGTCTAGAGGGTTCGAATAATCTATCTTCAAAATTGTGGAAGATAAGAGGTATTTTCCAAATTGCGTGGGTGGCAACTCTCCTATCGTTCATCTGGTTGGAAAATGATGTACGGCGGATCGATAGGTAAGGATGATCAAAATATATGTCTAGAGGGTTCGAATAATCTATCTTCAAAATTGTTTGATTATGTGTGATTAATTAAATAATATACCGATGACCAGTCTAAAAGTGTTTTTAAAAAAAGTGAATAAATAAATCAACTACCTCCCGCGACAAAAGACGCTAGTGGGCATACATAGGCTCTTGTGTTTATGATGTCCAATAATAACTAATAGTTTAAATTTAATTCATTTAAATTAACTAAATGACAACGTGTAGAAATACAACAGCACCATGAGTCAGAGAGACCTCAATGTTCAACTGCAACAACAGCAAGACGAACGCCGACTTTCTGTCCAGCGCAACAATGCTTACTTTGCAATAGTTTCCCCCGTGCCCACCAGCACGCTAAAACCAACTAATAATGCAAGCGTGAGCTCCCTTACTACCACTCCGACTTGGAGTGCCCAATGCGCCTCCCTCTTCCCTCAACCCGCACTGATCACCGTTTCATCAAGTGCAACAACAAGTAAGGTAACTCTTACTACCGCTCAATCAAAATCAACCAGCACAACAACAAGTATGAAGACTGCAGCGATTACCACGAATCCATTTCCAATAATGTCAACGCAGCACGCACTTCCACTAACACATACACAAGGTACCGCCACACTAACAACCCGCTCATATGTGCAGACTGTCATCGATCGGTATGTATAAATCAACAAACGAAAATTAAGCCCACAAAACAAAAAAAGCGGCAACACCCCGAAAATCAACAAGACAACCGATAAGCCTATGGACAAAGATCCCCTCTCTGGAAATAGGTTCCAAATTCTTGGTCAACAGCTTGACGCTGAGAGCAATAAAGTGGCTCACAAGTCACAAAACTAAAGCCACCACCAATCTACATAAGGACAACAATTGTGCAGCCCTGGTAACAAAACTTGTCCCCTTAATAGGCAATAATAACTTCTACGTAACATCCGTCAGCAAAGGAAATATTCGTGAAACAAAGCTCCAAGTTAATACTGAGGAAAATTATCGCGCAGTCGGTTAATACTTAAGAGAAGATAATAAAAGCTTCTACACTTACCAACTCAAAAGTAGCAAAGGCCTACAAGTCGTTATCAAAGGCATTGAATCAAGTGTACCATCATAGGAAGTTGGTTTTGTCTTGGTTGAACAGGGTTATAAGGTAAAATCCGTAATAAACCTTTATGAACAGGACAAGAAACCTCAACCACTATTCAAAGTGGAACTAAGCCCGGAAGACAAAGCTCCCAAAAAAAATGAGGTGCACTCAATTAACAAACTACAGTTTTTGTTGCATCGCAGAATTACTGTAGAGGAGCCGCACAAACGTAAAAGTCCAGTGCAATGCACCAACTGCCAAGAATTTGGGCACTCTAAAGCCTACAGTGCTTTGCGATCAGTTTGTGTTGCATGCGGAGAACTTTACGAAACTGCTTCGTGCCCTGCAAACAAGGAGGATCCGACCGCGAAAAAGTGTAACAACTGTGGAACACTGCAAACTACAGAGGCTGCCAGTCTACAAAGATCTGAAGAGCAGGATTAATACACGCATAGAAACAGCCCGTTCGTATGGAAACGTAAATCTGTTTACACCCTCAAACTCGACACCGGGTGTTTTCTTCACCAAAGCTGCTAGATCGTCATTTGCCCCAACAAGCACCACCCAAGGCGTTCTTTGCAAGCGCCTCAAACCGGAACACATAGATCCGCACACACAACTAATATTACACACGAAGCACAAACACAGCCGACTCTGCAAATTCAACAAAACCAAGCAGAACAATCATCAATCTTTAGTAAACTAGAAACAATGTTTATCTCGTTGCAGCAAACTCTGAAAGATTTTATTGTATATACGCAAAACGCAATGCAAGAACAAATGAGAAATAAAAGCATTCTCATTCAAATGCTCGCTGCGCAACAATCAAAACAGAGTTCCTCCCTAAAAATTTCTCTGAATGCAAATGGCATTTCTCGCCACAAACTAGAGCATTAAAAGTTCCCACAAGACAATGAAATCGACATAATGCTGCTTGCAGAAACTCATCTTACGGAAAGATACAATTTTCAATTATCGGGTATGCTTTTACGGCACAAATCACCCAGATGGTAAAGCTCATGGCGGAACGGGAATCCTAGTCAGAAACCGCATTAAACATTACCAACTACCTGGATTTGCAGAAAACTACAGCTAGCTACATCGATATGTGAATCAAAGCGAGGAAATATTACTGTGTCGGCAGTTTATTGTCCCCCACGTTTCGCAATATCGGAAAATCAATTTATAGACTTCTTCAATACACTGGGTCAACGCTTCCTAGCTGCAGGTGACTATAATTCCAAACATCCCCACTGGGGCTCTAGACTAACTAACCCCAAAGGAAAGCAACTATACAACGCACTCACGCGAGCATCGAACAAACTCGACTATGTATCACCGGGTAGGCCTACATATTGGCCAGCACATCCAAAAAAAATTCTTTGAAAATTTAATGTCGCACCAAATAAACCAATTCTTAAGCCTTAACCAAGTGTTAAGCAATAATAACAGAGGACATTCGAATGCAAATGGATAACAGCTATGTGACATTTCTCACATTACTTGATTTTAGTAAGGCTTTCGACACAGTACGCCACGACATATTATGTACAAAATTAAGCAAGTTCTTTAATTTTACCGACACTGCTATTAAACTGATTTCGTCGTACCTGAGTGGAAGAAGACAGACAGTGTATACCCGCGAAGAAATGCGAAATTCGAGAAAAAACAGTTCCTTGGTCCGCGCTCGTCAGTCGATGCCGCGGTTGTAGGCTTGTGTAGCCCTCGTCATTGCTTGTGTAGCACGTTCTTGTCCGTGCGTGAGTAGCAAAACAACAAGAACAAAGAACGAAGTGACCAAAAAGTTAAAAAAGTATTATATGCGTAATTTGTATTGAATATACTACACCAAAATGAGTGTCGCGAGTGTTCGTATAGAGCCTTTGGGCAAAGACAATTTTGATACTTGGAAAATACAAATGTAAGCGTTGTTAATAAAAAACGATTCGTGGAAATATGTGAAGTGCATGTAAAACCGAAGAAAATGCAGCACAGTGGTGCAACGCAGACGAAAAGGCAAAATCGGACTTAATTTTAGCCATGTCAACCACGGAATTAAAACAAATAAAATATTGCGAAACCTCAAACGAAGTGTGGCAAAAATTGCATAATATTTACCAGTCCACAGGGCCAGCTCGGAAAGCTGCTCTGCTAAAATCATTAATTCTATTGAAATTAAGTCCAGGTGGTGATATGAGAAATCACATTGATAAGTTTTTGACATTGTGGACAAAATGAATGAAGTGGAACTTGTAAACATAAACGATTTGTTAGTGATCCTGCTGTTATATAGTGTGCCTGAGGAATACGAGCCGTTTCGTATTGCCATCGAAACACAGGATAATTTGATATCACCCGACGCGCTCAAAATAAAGTTGCTGGACGAATATGAGGCTCGAAACAGAAACAAAAGTGAATCGACGCCTGGGGCATTATTGGCACACAAGAAGAGCCAAAATTACAAGCTAAAAGACAAACAGAAACATCAGAAATTTAATTTCAAGTGCTTCAATTGTGGAAAGGTCGGTCACAAAGTAGCGGATTGTAGATAGAAGAACCAGAGAAATTAAAAAACGACAGTAACCCAAATAGCAGTATCCATGTTGAAGCAGTAAGTTCGATCAGCTATGAGTACAAAGGTTGGTGTTTGGATTCTGGAGCGACATCTCACATGTGCTCACAGAAAGAGAAATTCAACAACGTAGGTGCAGCAAAATGTCCCCAAGTAATGCTTGCAAATGGTGAGTCAACAGAAATAGAGGGATGCGGTTTGGTGCCAATTAAACCAAACAACAAGTTCACTGGAAACCTAAAGACCACCTTGTATGTACCAGATTTGAGGGAAAATCTCCTGTCAGTTTCAAAGATATGTGATAATGGCTTTAACATATTGTTTGAAAAAGATGGTGCTAAAGTATTCAGAGCATCAAATGGCCAAACTGTTTTCACGGCCCGTCGTAAAATGGATCTGTATTACGTAGAAGAAGTAAGCGAAAGCAGCCAGGTGGCTGTCAGTAAGCAAAACAGTATTAAGGTGTGGCATGAACGTCTCGGACACCTTAATGAAAAGGATCTAAAAGAAGTCATACATAAGGGTAGAATTCAGGGAATAGGTGCAAATCTAACAGAAGACCTACCAATATGCGAAGTATGCATCAAGGGGAAGCAGTCCCAAAAGCCGTTCCAGTCATCAAATTCCAGATCAAAGGAGTTACTGAATTTGGTACACAGTGACGTATGTGGTCCAATGCGTGTTAGTAGCAATGGACAGAGCATATACTTTTTGACGTTCATAGACGATCATTCGAGATGGTGTGAGCTGTACGCTTTGAAAAGCAAGTCCGAGGTTTTTCAAAAATTCAAAGAGTACAAAAATTATGTAGAACGGCTAACTGGAAAGAAACTTAAAACGCTCAGATCAAATAACGGTACTGAGTACACAAGTAACGAGTTCAAAAATTATCTGGTTGAAGCAGGTATTAAGCATGAGTATTCAGTGGAATACACCCCACAGCAAAACGGTACGGCCGAAAGAAAAAACAGAACTCTAGTAGAAATGGCCCGGTGTATGATGTTACAAGCAGCTCTACCCCCGAGTTACTGGGCAGAAGCGGTCAACACAGCAAATTACATAAGAAACAGATGCCCATCTAAAAGCCTGTGTGGCGAAACACCATTTAAGTTGTGGAATAATCGTGTTCCAACGGTCAAGCATTTACGTACATTTGGGCAAATTGTGTATTCCCTTAATAAGCGGTCAAAGAGTAATTTTAGCCAAAATTCCATAAGATGCGTATTTATTGGATACTGCAGCGACGCCAAAGCCTACAGGCTATATGACCCCGATGCTAAAACTGTACTGAAGAGCCGTGACGTCGTGTTTACAAATATGTTTGGGAATGAACACAAATTTAAAGAGTTCGCCGATCAAGAAGACGTTATCGATGCTGAGTATATACCTGTGGATCAGCAAAGCGACGTGCATGAAGTCGAAAATGCCGAAGATACGACCGAAGAAGTTGATGCGCCAGTATCCGTAAGACGTGGTCCAGGAAGACCAAGAAAGCAGCACACAGGTAAACCAGGGCGACCAAAATTAATTTACAACCAAATAGTAGAAGTGCCCACCGAACATGGAAGCTCAGAAGTCGAATCGTAGTCTGAGACTGAAGATGAATTTTACGAGACCACGTCACTTGCACTGACCAGCAGCGAGCTCACTGCAAATGAGGCTCTAAAAGGTCCAAATGCTTTGGAATGGAAGGAAGCTCTGATAAGGGAATACAGAGCATTACAAAAGAACAAAACTTGGGAAATTGTGAATCGCCAAGGAAAGCAGAAAGTAATTGAAACCAAATGGGTCCTACGTACGAAGTACAGACCAAACGGCGAAGTGGATTGCCGTAAAGCGCGTCTGGTAGCAAAGGTTTCACGCAAAGAGAGGGGGATTGATTACAACGAAACATTTCCCCAGTGGCTCGAATTGGGTCGATTCGAGCCCTTATTGCAATTGCTGTTGAATTGGGCTTAGAAGTATATCAGCTGGATTTCAACAGTGCTTGCTTGAACGGAGACATCGAGGAAGAACGTTATATCAGCGTACCACCAGAATTGCAGAATATATTAGTTGACAAAGAAAAGCAGAAGTACAGTCAAGATAAGGTTTGCAGACTAAAGAAGGCACTTTATGACCTAAAGAAGAGTGGCCGCCAATGGTACAAAAAGCTCGATCATAAACTGAAAGAAATGGAACTAAAGCCGCTCTCAGCTGACCCCTGTGTGTACGTCAAAAGGCAAGGAAACGGGATAATCATTGTATCACTGTATGTAGACGACCTTATTGTGGCATCAAATGACGACCAAATGCTAAACCAACTAAAATCAGAATTATCTAGTAATTTTGAAATGAAAGATTTGGGTAAATTAACGTACTGTTTAGGTATAGAATTTCATCAAAATAAAGCAAAGAATGAGTTCTCAATGGGTCAGCTGAAGTCCATAAAAAGACGTCTAAAGCAATTTAACATGGAAGATTGCAAGCCAGTCAGCACGCCAATAAATTCGAGTGAGAAACTATCAACCGACATGTGACCAAAAACCGAGGAGGAAAAAGAAGAAGCTTCCAAAATCCCATATCAAAGTTTGGTCGGTGCGTTAATGTGGCTGGCAGTATCAACACGTCCCGATATGGCACATGCAGTAAGTCTACTGAGCCAATACAACGCAAATTATGGTAAGCAACACTGGATTGCCGCTAAAAGGGTGCTGTGTTATTTGAAAGGCACACAAAACCACGGCTTAATGTACAGTCGCAGTGGTTTGGACCTGGTTGGCTATGCCGATGCCGACTGGGCTGCAAATATAGACGATCGTAGATCTTTTATAGGCTTCGCATTCAAAATGGCAAATGCAGCAATATCCTGGGAATGCCGGAAGCAGCGAACTGTAGTATTATCCAGCACAGAAGTAGAATATATGGCCCTGTCTGAATCCTCGAAAGAATGTGTCCATCTAAGAAGTTTTTGCATGAGATTCTTGGTCCACTCCATACTACCGTAATCTACAATGACAATCAAGGAGCTGGACAACTCACAAAGAACCCGGTGTTCCATAAGCGAACAAAACACGTCGACATCCGTCACCACTTTGTAAGAGATCTTGTAGAGAAACGTGATGTCTGCGTAAAACATATGCCGACAACTGAGATGCCGGCAGAAGCCTTAACCAAAGGACTATCAACATCGAAGCTCGAATCCTGCAAGGAGGCTTTGGGCATGCGAGTAATAAGGTGCCATCTGAGGGGAAGTGTTGGAGATACATCTGGCAACTCACTGCCTACCCGCCCTTATGGCAACCAAGTAACCTATCGAGCAACCTATCGAGTAGTCAGTCGTTCAACGAGAGCCGTCGATCAAAGATGTCTGCTGCCTTCTTCTTTCTTACTCTGTGCACATTAATTAACTTTGTATTACTATTCACATTAAACTCTATAATTTAACCTAAAATCCAACAAGCCCAAAGGCGTTACATAGATAAGTTGTCGCCTACAAGCACAAAATTTCCCTTATGGAGAGCACACGAGAGCATAAAGCCACCTGCAAAGATAGACACGCCTTTGAGGGATGAGAGAGGAAGATGGGCCCGTAGTGACGAAGAAAAGGCAAATTTATTTGCACTTCACCTTAAAAATGTTTTCATGCCTAATCCACCAACAAATGGATTTGCACTCCCATCAATTTTAACTGCCGCACAAGCTGACCCAATCAAAGTTCACTCGTCTGAAATAAGAAACCTAAGAAGAGAACTTAATCCGAGAAAAGCACCAGGACATGATCTCATTACGCCAAAAATGATTATGGAACTTCCAATTCCAGCCATTAACTATATCTCCAGACTTTTCAATGCAGTTCTGCGATGTGGATACTTTCCAAATCACTTAAAAAAGTCCACAATCATAATGATTCACAAACTAGGAAAGGATGAAACACAAGCGTCGTCTTATAAACCCATTAGCCTGCTACCTTGTTTATCAAAATTATTTGAGAAGATCTTACTCCGCAAAATTGATTCTCATGCACAAAATATCATTCCATCTCACCAATTTGGGTTCCGGGCAAAACTCGGGATCATTGAACAAGTCAACCGCCTAACTTCAGATATTCGGACGGCGTTTGAGCACCACGAATACTGCTCCGCAATTTTCCTAGATGTTGCACAAGCATTTGACCGTGTCTGGCTGGAAGGTCTCATCTTCAAAATTAAGCCAAACAAATGTACAATAACATTCCGGCAGTACTAGATTTTAAAAAAGTGGTGACATACTGTTAGGTGGACCACAAAAACGATTATTGAATCAAATTAAACCAAAAATTTCAACTTTGGGGAAAATTTTTTTTAATCTAGTACTGCCGGAATGTTATTGTACATTTGTTTGACTATTAATGTAAGAACTATGCTAAATCGAGTAGCCTTTTCATATTTCCTATACACATTTTGTAAATTAATCAAGTAGTCCTGCCATAAAATTTAATTCAATTTTCGTGAAAAAACGGTTGTAGCTTAGTCCAACAAGCTGATAAAAGTGCAACACAATTCGTAAAAAATAGCGGATATGTTAGGCTATATGCTAAAATAGTTGATTTAATTTTACGATTTATGCACTAGGTTGTAGATGATGATTTATTTTGAAAAATTTGCTATAAATTGAGAAAAAATTATCTTCAAGGTCCAATTTAGTCACTTTCGGGATTGCTCGCTTGATTTTTTATGGCTGCATTGATGTATGTAGTACCGCATAAAACTTATAAACCTACAAATTTGTGCTTGGTGTGACCCCATAATTTTCCATAAGCTAAGAAAGACAGAAAATGGTTTTTTCCGCGATTTCTCGCAAACAAGAGCTGATGGAAAAACCTAGTCCACTTTTGGAATCAGGGGCACAGAACAGGAACAGAATTTTGCATCCAGAAGGCCAGACCAAAAATGGCTGTTGCCCTGTGTTATTTGTGCTCAAAATTATTTTTTCTTTTAAAATATTTTCACCCTTTTTATACACTTGAAAAATGTATATTAATTTTGCCCAGAAGTGTAACGCAAAAGAAATATTCATTTCCGACCACATAAACTATATATTCTTGATCAGGACGACGAGCTGAGTTCAATTCCGTCTGTCCGTCCGTCTGTCTGTTTTTACTCAAATTAGTCCCTCAGTTTTAAAGCTATCGAGCTGAAATTTTGCACAGAGCTTCTTTTACTGCACGCAGCCAATATGTCGGAACCGGCCGGATCGGATGACTATATCTTATAGCTGCCATAGAAACGGTCGAACAAAAAACTAGTTCTAGTGAGAAAAGCTTTTTTGTTTTCTATCGTAGCGTCACTAATCTTGGTATATGTTAGTTTCATATGCTTCTACATGTTTCTTGAAAAATTTATCAAAATCGGATGGCTATATCATATAGCTGCCATAGAAACGGTCGGTCAAAAAACTAGATCTAGTGAGAAGAACTTTTTTGTTTTCCATCGTAGCGTCACCAAACTTGGTATGTGTTAGTTTTATATGCTTCCACACATTTATGGAAAATTTATCAAAATCGGATCACTATAGCACATAGCTGCCATAGAACCGATCAGACGAAAATGTGTTTTACTAAGAAAAGTTTTTTTTATGAAATCATATTTTTATTATTAATGATTTAAAATATCTATATCCTGTATATATTTTACCGGTTAAATCAGTTGGAGTAAACTTTTTGTGTATTAAAACTTCGCCACAGTCGAAGTTAGCTTTGCCTTCTCGTTTTTATTAAATTTCAACTTTACCCACCATTGGTTAAACTATTTTGTTCTAAGCGATTTTTCTTAAACTTTTTGGTAAAAGTCCACTAAATTTACGTTAAACACAGGTGGTCCCAATAAATTTGGTTACCATTTGACGACGCTATTCGCAGATTTCAGAGCACACCTCGTCTGTTTTAAATTTTTTTTAACATAGTTGAGTGTCAGTATAAGTAAACTTTGCTTTATTTTTTTTAGTGTGTGCTTTAATATAAGTACAAGTAAAAGTATACTATGTTTATGCCTGGCGGGAAATTTAAATTATATTTCTCAAATACAAAAAAATATATTTATATATGGGATATTCCAAACCAACTCAGCCACCCAATTTTTTTTTGTCTCCAAAAAAATATTAATCGCTATCATTTAAAAGGACTATATACAAGAGAATACCTTAAAATGGTTTTCCCCCACCGTCGATAGTTCTGAAGATAATACGAAAAAGACTTGAAATTTTCAAAAAATCATAACTTTTGAACGGAACATCGGATTAAAACGATTGTTTGGTCACCGACCCAACAGAGCAGCAGCAGCTTAAGCTTAGCAAAGCGCAAATAACGTAACTCCTAGCTCTTGTTTATTTTGCTAATGCGCTCTCCTTTCCTCTCTCTCTTTTAATATGCCTGCCCTTGGCCTTCAGCCTAAACGCAATTGTCTGCATTAAGCAGTCTTGATATTGATCTGCTCGGCAGCAGTCTTGATTTTGATCTACTTAGCGTCAGCCGATCTGTCCTAAGCATCTCGATTCGCCTTTGTTTAAACGGCACGGGAATTAATTCGGATTCGCCTGCCAATTGTTCTTATATCTAATTTTATATATCGCTTAAGCACGGGCTAATTCGAGTCCGCCTGTTTAAATTTTGCTATCTATTGAATCGGCCCACGCGGCAAATAAACTGAAATTTATATCGTTTGAAACACACAAATCGGTGTTAATTTTTAATTGGAAAAAATCTGGAAAATTCAATAGCTATTGAAAAAAGCTCAATAGCTCAACATTTGGTGACCCCGACGTGATTAAAAACAATAATAAAATCAAATTTAATCATCGTTAAGAAATTAATAAATTTGTCATACAAATCGCGCGTCATTTCGGGCGCAATTCGCAAATACACACGCACACATACAAACGCAATCACCGTTGGTTTGCGGCTTGTGTGGACCGTTGCATTTTCGTTTCGTCTTCTTTGCGTCCGTCGCTTAGCAACCGCTTGAATTCGATCGTCGTCGTTTTCAACTTTACTTTTGCTTATTGCACCCAATTCGTGGGCCTGCAAGAAACTTAAACAGTTTTTCGTTTTAATTCTCTCCACTGGAGCAGTGGCTGCAGAACTTGGATTTGAAAACTGTGGAATAAAACTGTTGTGCATGAAAAACTTCGGCATCAAACTGTAGTGCGTGCAAAACTTTGTTATTGTCAAACTGTGGCTGAACTTATCGCGTCTAAAACTGTGAACTGTGTCGGTTTGAGTGTCTTTGGTGATGACCAGTACATCTCAATCTGCAAACAAAGCTGATAGCATGGAAACTGCGGGCGCAGCCACAGACATACCGCCTGAATTGAAGGTGGCTTTCTATAAGCGCAAGGCAAAATCTATAGAGCTGCATGTGCACAAAATTGGTAAAGCTATCGGCTTAGAAAAAATTGGCTCACTAAGTGAAGAGGATTTATAGTGATTGTTGAATCTCTTGATTGCTCAGAAATCGTTTAATCAAGTGCATAACCACTTGGAGGAGCTTGTTTTTTGATGAGATCGGTAGGAATTGAGGGAGAGTTTTGATGAGACTACCGTTCTTTTAAAAACTCGACTGGCGCTGTGAAATTAAAAGGCGTCAGATTGCCCTTCCCTATTCTTCCACAATGCGCAATGACCAAATCGGAGAGGCTCAGACTGTTGTTTTTCAAAATCGACCTCGTCTACCTGAGCTTAAGTTGCCCGAGTTTAGTGGTGGCTACACTAAATATGCTGACTTTTCCTCGATGTTCCTTGCAATCATCGGCAGGATCCTGATCTTTCGAATGTGGAGAAGCTGCAGCATTTGCGGTCATGCCTTAAGGGATCAGCGTTGAGGCGATTTCGTCGCTGGAGATCAGCAATGAGAATTATCAAAATCTATTGATTTGCTAAATAAACGATATAACAATAAACGTCTTATATTCCAGGCACACGTCACTGAGATTTTGGGTTTGGAGCGGACAATATATGCGTCAAGCTCTCAGGTGGGAAAGAGTAGCAAAGTTGTTAACAATAGTAGAAAATCACTGGTCGCTACTAACTCTAAAGCGAATGGCTGCTTGTTTTGTGACAATTCTGGCCATTTCATATACAATTGTCCTCGATTCGGCAACTTATCACCCCAATTGCGCCTTCGAGAGGTCAAAAAGCTGTCCCTTTGCATCAACTGCCTCAAAAGGGCCATCAAGTCAGAGAATGTAAGTCCACCTCGTGCCGATCGTGTGGAGTCAAGCATCACACTTTACTTCATTTTGACTCTCAGACTGGGGCATCTCAACTACAAATCGCCCAATCTGCTCCACCCAATGAACAGGTTTCCCAAGCATCTTCATTCGTCGCCCAGAATCTCAGTACTGACGTTGTGCTTCTGGCAACTGCTGTCATCAATGTGAGAAACCGCGCTGGTACTTTGGTTCCCTGTCGCGCCCTGCTCGACTCTGGATCGCAGGTGCATATCATTACGTCTCGGTTAGCTCATCAGCTGCAACTGCGGAAAACCAAAGCGTCCGCCTCTACTTCTGGATTAGGTGTCTCGCTTTTCACTTCAGAAGGTTATTCTGTTAACCTTATGTTACATTCGCAAACAACTGATTATTCCACTAACATCGTTGCTTATGTCGCTCTTTGCATTACTGAAAATCAGCCCACCTACTCAGTTGATATAGATAGTTGGAATATACCCTCAAATATTCGATTGGCTGATCCTGAGTTCAACAAATCTCAACAAATTGACATGCTTATTGGGGCTGGTCTATTTTTCAATCTCCTTTGCGTTGGCCAAATTAAATTGGATTCTGGTCACCTCTTCTCCACAAGACTCAACTTGGATGGATTGTTACTGGAGGCGGTTCACACGCGCAAGGCCACCGCACTCACTACTCAACTTTTTACCGTCTGAGAAACCGAGTTGGACGTTAAAGTGGATGAAATCATTCGGCGTTTCTGGGAATTAGAAAGCTACCCTGAGTCTCTCATAAAGACCACACAAGAAGACGCTGGATTGTGAAGCCCATTTTTTAAAGAACATTTCTCTCGGCTGTCCAATGGCGAGTACTCAGTTCGGCTGCCTATGAAGCATAGCGTAGGTCTACTTGGAGATTTCTATCAGCAGGCTTATCGACGTTTTCTTAACTTGGAGCGCAAACTAGATCGCAACCCACAGTTCAAAATTCAATATTCGTCCTTCATAAAAGAATATCTTGCGTTGAACCATATGTCTCTCGTTGACTCAAACTCTCTTAGTCTTTGCAAGTATTTTTACCCCATCATTGCGTATTCAAGGAGGACAGCACAATAACTCAGCTCAGAGTTGTGTTCGATGGTTCTGCTGTAACGACAACTGGTTACTCGTTGAATGAGGTGTTAATGGCAGTCCCTACTATACAGCCCAAGTTATTCAATACACTTCTGCAATTTCGAACCTTTCCGATCGCTCTAACTGGAGATATTGGAAAAATGTGGTGTGTGAGAATGGCAGAGTCAGATAGCTACTTTCAATGCATCCTGTGGCGCGATTCTACTCGAAGATGTGAAGGTATATAAACTCGACACCGTCACTTGGGCACGAAGCCAGCCTCCTTTCTAGCCGTTCGGACTATGCATCAGCTGGCGATAGATGAGAAAGAGTCGTTTCCCATTGGAGCAGAAATACTTGTGCGTCATTTCTACGTAGACGATCTTATTTCTGGGGCAACTCTGCCCAAGAAGTAATCGAAATTATGCGCCAAACTACCATGCTGTTGGAAAAGGGAAATTTTAAGTTCCGAAAGTGGTGCTCGAACGATGATACTGTACTTCGGCAAATTCCGGATCAGGACAAAGAGACATTCCTTAAATTCGATGATGGAAGTGACATCACTAAAACTCTCGGTTTGGCCTGGGATCCAGCCTCGGATAAGCTACTATTCTCGTTCTCATCGATGCACCTGCCAGAAAAACCAAGCAAGCGATCTGTTCTCTCTACAATAGCTCGATTTTATGATCCGCTTGGTCTTATTGGTCCCGTGATAGCCAAAAACTAAGATTTTTTCTGCAAAACCTTGGAGGGAAAAATTGAATTGGGACGAAAGTCTACTGGCATCTCTGAACTCGTCTTGGCTTACTTTGTGTGCGGATATTAGTCGTACACCGCAATTTGAAGTAAATCGTTTGGCCATTCTACCTCAAGGCGTTATCGAAATCCATGGTTTTAGCGATGCCAGCATTGATGCCTACGGAGGATGCATATACGTCGTATCTATGATAGAGGGGAAACGAGAAGTGCATCTCCTATGCGCCAAATGTCGTGTGGCGCCACTAAAAACACTCACAGTACCCAAATTGGAGTTATGCGGTGCTGTGATACTGTCACAACTGATTCGGGAAATAGCTCAAATGAACCTCTTTTCTTGCCCATTCTACTGTTGGTCAGACTCTGTCGTTGTATTGGCTTTGCGACGAACCTTCTCGATTTCAAATATTCACTGCTAATCAAATTTCTTTAATTCAGAGCTGACAACAGGCATGGAATGGCGTCATGTCCCTACTGCATTCAACCCTGCCGACATTCTTCTCGAGGAGCACTTCCCAGTGAGCTTATGAAGTCATCGCTTTGGATCCATGGTCCAGATTTCTTGGTCACGGGAAAAGTGAGTGGCCATCTTCATGTCCTGGCATTCAAACGCTTCCTGAATTGCGAAAGAAGGTCCTAGTTGGAGTCGCTGGATGTGTTGATCTTAGCAATGGATGTAAATTTGTCAACTCATTTGAGAAATTGAGAAGAATCTTCGCATACATCCATAAATTTCTCCATCGTATTAGGCATCCCAACCTCACAGCTGATTGCTTGCGTATGGGCACTCAGATGCTGCTGCGTTCCATCCAGATGGCTCATCTTTGGGATGATTACCTTGCTCTACAAGGCGGTCAGCAGGTCAGGGCATCCAGCTCTGCTCTAGACTTCAAGGCTCAGCACCCAATCATATTGCCAAGGCGTCATCCAGTTACGAGAGCAATAATCATGCATTTTCACAAACGCAACTTACATGCTGGTCCCCGTTCGTTGTTGGCGCAGATACGGTTTGAATACTGGCCCATTGGGGGTCGCAAAACCGTGGCAAGTGTTGCCAGCAAGTGTATTACTTGCTTTCGAGCAAAGCCAGTCCTGGCTGAAACCATCATGGCAGCCCTGCCCGAAGATCGTGTAAGCGGTTCGTACACTTTTATGGTCACTGGAGTGGATTATTGTGGGCCATTCTATTTCAAGAGTGAGGTCCGAACCCGAGCTCCTCAAAAGTGTTACGTCTGCATTTTTATCTGTTTCGCAACAAAGGCAGTGCATCTTGAACTGGTCCACGATTTGTCCACAGCAGCTTTTCTTAATGCCTTGAAAAGATTCGTGCTGACTCGTTGCAAGCCCGCTCGCATTTGGTCGGACAATGCTACCAACTTCGTGGGAGCCGAAATCAGATCGCCGAGCTCAAAAAATCTATTTCTTAGCGATGCCCATATCAATGCTGTCCAGGAGTTTTGCCTTGCCGATGATATTGAATGGCGATTCATCCCACCTCGATCTCCACACTTCGGTGGACTTTGGGAGGCAGCAGTGAAGACAGCAAAGCATCATTTTTATCGGTCTGTCGGACCGTCTCTGCTTCCATTCGATGAACTTCGCACTCTTATCTGCCACATTGGGGTAATAATTAATTCAAGACCTCTTGTTCCAATTTCAGAGCATCCAGCCGATCTTGATGTGTTGACACCAGCGCACTTTTTAAGTACCGTGCGCCTATCTCTCTTTCCTGAGCCTGACGTTACAAAGCTGAACTTTAACAGGCTGGATCGGTGGCAGCGGATGACGTACTACCAATAAATTTTCTGGGCACGTTGGCGTGAAGAGTATTTGACGCTTCTTCAGCAGCGTTCCAAAATGGCGAACACCACAACCTGGGGTGTGCGTCAATGATGTCGTATTGGTCAAGGACGAAAACTTGCCTCCACTTAAATGGCCGCCAGCTCGAGTGGTCGAGCTCATCGTTGGAGCAGACAATGTGTCCTGAGTCGCAGTACTGAGGACATCAACTGGCATTATTAAGCGAGCTGTGCGCAAGCTGTGCGTGCTGCCAAAACAGGGAAGATGTTGAAAGCCCTTGTCTTCCAACGGGGGGAGAAATGTTTGGTCACCGACCCAACAGAGCAGCAGCAGCTTAAATCTATAAATTAATTCTTTTTATTTCAACTATTTTGCTCTGTGTAAGCAAAGCGCAAATAACGTAACTCCTAGCTCTTGTTTATTTTGCTAATGCGCTCTCCTTTCCTCTCTCTTTAATATGCCTGCCCTTGGCCTTCAGCCTAAACGCAATTGTCTGCATTAAGCAGTCTTGATATTGATCTGCTCGGCAGCAGGCTTGATTTTGATCTACTTAGCGTCAGCCGATATGTCCTAAGCATCTCGATTCGCCTTTTGTTTAAACGGCACGAATTAATTCGGATTCGCCTGCCAATTGTTCTTATATCTAATTTTATATATCGCTTAAGCACGGGCTAATTCGAGTCCGCCTGTTTAAATTTTGCTATCTATTGAATCGGCCCACGCGGCAAATAAACTGAAACTTATATCGTTTGAAACACAAATCGGTGTTAATTTTTTAATTGGAAAAAATCTGGAAAATTCAATAGCTATTGAAAAAAGCTCAATAGCTCAACAACGATCCTCAGACAAATTTTTTTCATTTTCGCGTAAACTTTTCGAAAAAAATATGGGACAACTCTAAGAGTTATCTAAATCCGTTTTTATTCTCTTTCTTGAAAGGGCCAATCGATATTTGATCCGAATATTTTTTTCAGATTCAGAATATATGTATGTAACTAAATAAAGTGTTTTTAAGATGGACGACAGCGCGAATCCACGGGAATATTTTTTTTTTTTTTTTATTTTGTGTTTTCGCTTTTTTTTCAATCAATTTCACATGCGCTTTTCGAAAAAAATATTTGATAGCTTTTAGAGTTATCTTAAGCCGGTTTTTTTGAAAAAAAAAATATTTATTCATTTTCTTGGAAAGGGCCATTCGACATCCGATCCAAACATTTTTTTGCAAGTTCAGAATATATGTATGTAACTTGAAAAATTTGTTCCAAGATGGAAGAAAGCGCGAGTCAACGGGAATAATTTATTTATTATGCAACTGCCCACGGTAAAGGAGCGTGCGATGGAATGGGAGCAATTTTGAAAAGAGAAACCAGACGTAAAAGCCTCCAAATCACCAATGCTGAACCTATTCTCACACCAGATGCTTAGTTTCGATGGTCAAAAGATCATTTTCAAGGCATTGATATTTTTTTCTTTACAAAAGAAGAGCGAGAGATTGTCAAAGGAAATTTAAAGACAAGATTTAATAATGCTAAATCCATTCATGGTATTCAGAAGCAACATTGCTTTATTCCAGGAATGGAAAATCAATTGCGATTCAAACGATTTTCGGCAGCAGTTGATGAGATAGTGTTTCCGAATAAACCGAAAAACAACAGAAGCTACGAAAGATTTCTGGACACTACTTGGGTAAAGTGCTGCCAAAGAAAACAAAAAACGAGAAGGCAAAGCTAACTTCGACTGGGCCGAAGTTTTAATACACTTGAAAAACTTTACTCTGATTTGAACTGAACTTTACTAACTGATTTAACCAGTAAAATATATATAGGATATAGATATCAGATATTAAAAATTTTAAATCATTGATAATAAAAATAGGATACCATAAAAACTTTTCTTAGTAAAACACATTTTCCGACCGATCGGTCTTATGGCAGCTATATGCTATAGTCATCCGATTTTTTTAAAAATTTGTAAAAGCATATAAAACTAATATCTACCAAGATTGGTGACGATACGATGGAAAACAAAAAAGTTTTTCTCACTAGAACTTGTTTTTTGACCGACCGTTTCTATGGCAGCTATATGCTATAGTGATCCGATTTTGATACATTTTTCCAGAATTATGTGAATTCATATAAAACTATCATATACCAAGATTAGTGACGCTACGATGGAAAACAAAAAAGTTTTTCTTACTAAAACTTATTTTCCGACCGATCGTTCCTATGGCAGCTATATGATATAGTCATCCGATTTTGATAAATTTTTTCGAAATTGTGTGGAAGCATATAAAACTAATATATACTACGATTGGTGACGCTACGATAAAAAACAAAAAAGTTTTTCCCACTAGAACTAGTTTTCTGACCGACCCTTTATATGGCAGCTATATGATATAGTCATCCCTTTTTGATAAATTTTTTCACAATTATGTGGAAGCATATAAAACTAACATACACCAAGATTTGTGCCGCTACGATGGAAAACAACAAAGTTTTTCTAACTAGAACTAGTTCTTAGACCGATCGTTCCTATGGCAGCTATATGATATAGTCATCCGATCCGGCCGGTTCCGACATATTAGTTGCGTGCAGTAAAAAGAAGACTCTGTGCAAAATTTCAGCTCGATAGCTTTAAAACTGAGAGACTAGTTCGCGTAGAAACAGACAGACGGACAGACGGACGGACGGACAGACGGAATTGAACTCAGCTAGTCGTCCTGATCAAGAATATATATAGTTTATGGGGTCGGAAATGAATATTTCTATGCGTTACAAACTTCTGGGCAAAATTAATATACACTTTTCAAGTGTATAAAAACGCATGATTTTTTCATCCTTTAAAATATACAATAATATTTTATCAATATCAATAGCAATTTTTAATTTCTTTTTCGTCTTTGCCTTTATATATATTTTACCTTGGGTTATTAAAATTTAATAGTTCAGTACTAAAAAATATTTTAATTATGAATTTTCTAGGATAACTCTAATACATTATAATTGAATAAAACAGCGAAAACGCAAAGTTTGAAACAAAAATAAATTATTCGCGTCGACTCGCGCTGTCTTCCATCTTGGAACAAATTTTTCAAGTTCCATACATATATTCTAAGCCTGAAAAGAAATATTTGGATCAGATATCGAATGGCCCTTTCCAAGAAAATGAATAAAACTTTTTTTCTTTTAAAAAACCGGCTTAAGATAACTCCAAAAGTTATCTAATATTTTTATACACATGAAAAGTGTATATTAATTTTGCCCAGAACGCATAGAAATATTCATTTCCGACCACATAAACTATATATATTCTTGATCAGGACGACGAGCTGAGTTCAATTCCGTCTGTCCGTCCGTCCGTCTGTCCGTCTGTCTGTTTCTACGCGAACTAGTCCCTCAGTTTTAAAGCTATCGAGCTGAAATTTTGCACAGAGTCTTCTTTTTACTGCACGCAACTAATATGTCGGAACCGGCCGGATCGGATGACTATATCATATAGCTGCCATAGGAACGATCGGTCTAAGAACTAGTTCTAGTTAGAAAAACTTTTTTGTTTTCCATCGTAGCGTAACTAATCTTGGTACATGTTAGTTTTATATGCTTCCACATAATTCTGGAAAAATTTATCAAAATCGGATGACTATATCATTGTTGTTTATTTATTTGATTATTGTTGTTTATTTGTTGAAAAAAAGTCGACAAATGGTGGCTGTCAACCAAAAAAAAAGAAAAACTAAGAAAGCCTAACAAGGAAAATCTAACAAAATTACAAATCGATTAGTAACGACTCCGACACGGTGGGGAATTTTATTTGCCCGCTTCCGAAATGCCCCAGTTCACAGCCAATTGAAGCCAAAAACGTTACTAGACCTAACACAAATTTAAATAGTATAGAAGTCGAAAAAGAGAAAAAGAGAATAGTGAGGAAAAAGAAAAAAAGAGATGGCTTAAAAATATGTTTTCAAAATCATAAACACAATAAATAAACAATATTATAGAATGAAGAAAAATAATATAAAATAAAACAATAATGAAAATAAAATTTGAAATTAAAAAATTTAAAAAAAAAAAGGAAAAAATTAAATTAAATATAATATAATAAAATAAAATAAATATAAGCTTAAATAAAGATGAATTAAATCATCCGGAAAATCTCTGACCCGGTGAGGGAATATTTATTAGCCGGTCCGGCAAGCTAGATAATTAACTTATGAAGAAAAGAAACGCCTAGGACTGTTCTACGGTTAGCCAACGATGGAAGGTCAATAATCAAAAGCCTACTAGAATACGATGGCAACCGAAGGTTGGGATCCCAATTTAAGCCGCGGAGGGCAAAAAGCAAGAATTGCTTTTGGACAGACTCAATACGACACCAGACGGATGAGCAGTATTCAAGCACCGGGCGAACTAAAGATGTAAAAAGAACTTTTGTTGTATAGGGATCATTAAATTCCTTCGACCAACGCTTAATGAATCCAAGTACACCATTCGCCTTTTTAACTATACAGGATGTATGATAATTAAAGCTTAATTTGCAATCAAAAATAGCTACAAGATCAACGACAGTTGATATTCGTTGCAAGGGTTCATTGCCAATCGAATAGGAAACTAGCGAAGGTTTGCAACGATGAAAAGACATAAACATACATTTTGCGCAATTAAGAAATAAATCAAAAATTAAGCGAGTTTAAATCATCTTGCAACCTAATAGAATGCATCGGGTCGTTGTAAGATAAAATGAGTTTAACGTCATCGGCATACATAAGTATCCGAGAATGAGATATTGTCGAGGGGAGATCATTAATAAAAAGTGTGAAAAACAAAGGACCGAGGTGGCTTCCTTGATGTACACCGGAAGTTACGTAGACAGGTTTTGAAATATTAGATCTGAGCAGAACTTTTTGAGTTCTATCTTTTAAATATGAAGAGATCCAAAAAGAAAAGGAAGGGAAATCCAATACGATCGAGCTTAAGAAGGAGGAGATCATGGTTCACGGAGTCAAAAGCCTAACTGAAGTCAGTGTAGATGACATCAGTTTGGCATTTCATAAGGAATCCATCGTTAACTAATGATGTGAATTCAAGCAAATTGGTCGTAGTTGACCGACTTTTTACAAATCCATGCTGAAAAGGTGACAAAACCGATTTGCAGTAATGCTGCAATGTAGAGGTTATAATTTCTTCAAACAACTTAGGAATAGCAGATAATTTGGCGATACCTCTATAATTGGAAATATCTGATTTTCCACCCTTTTGTGAAGAGGAATAATGAAGGATTCTTTCCAAAGATTTGGAAAATAGTAGAGTCAAGCGATAGATTAAAAAGCTTTAGTAAAGGTTTGCATATGGAATTACAACACTCTCTGAGGACACAACTAGGGATGTTGTCAGGTCCAGGAGAGTATGAAGACTTTAGAGATTTCAAATATGAAAGTAGAGAAGATTCAGTAATTATGGGAGCATTAAAAGAGTTTGAAGAAGAAATGTCATAAGGATAAGATTTGTTATTAAAAGGGACAGAGGAGTAAGTTGATTGAAAAAAGTCAGCGAATAAGTCCACGGCAGCGGAATCGTTGCTAGCCTTTTTGGTTATGTAAAAAGAATGAAGAAGGTAAAGTCGAAGTTTTACGCTTAGAGTTAACAAATTTGTAAAATTGTTTAGGGTCTTGTGCGAATTGAATTTTACAGCGAGCAAGATAATTATTATAACATTGAGAATTAAAAAGGGTAAAGTATGACTTGGCTATCGAGTATTTAGAAAAGTCAAGATTAGAACCATTTTTTTTATACTTTTTAAAACATCTAGACTTAATATTTTTTAAATTAGAAAGCTTAGGACAGTACCAAGGGGGTTGAAGAGACTCAGAAGAAACAACACTATTTGGAACAGAAATATCAAAGAGAGAGTTAATAGAGTCATAAAAAAAGTTAACAGCGACGTCAATGTCAACTGCATTGTATAAAGGAGACCAATCTTTTGAACAAATAAGTTGATTAAGCAGGGGTAAAATTAGCTTTACGGAAGCAACGACGAGGTTTTACTGAAGTCATTGAAGATGAAGGGTAAAATCCAGGATTTGTTAGAGATATTTCTAATGTAGGATGGTAAGAATCCTCGGGTAGTGTTAGGGGGAAGACCTAGAGACAACAGCATTAGAACTGTCAGTGACAAAAACAAGATCTAACAATTTATTTAAATGATTTGGAACTGAATTTATTTGAAACAAAGACAGATCAAGCAAACAATCTAAAAAATCATGCTGTGCAGATGGTACAAGATAAGTTGACCCATTAAGATTTGACCATGCGATGTTTGGCAAGTTTAAATCACCAACAACAACCATATAATCAATGTCTCGCAATTGAGTAAAAACATATTTTATGCAGTTTATATGGGCTATATACTTGAATATCGGAAGAAGGAGGGATATAGGAACAAGAAATGAATACAGAAAAGGAATTAAAAGTTACCTTAACAGCAACAAATTCAACATCGTCAGGCACATTTACAGAAATGCATTCCGACCGAAGGTTAGATTTTAATGCTATCATAACACCTCCACCACGGCGAGCCTGTCGATCACGACGGTAAACAATATAATCATTTGACAATATTTCACAATCAGAAACGGAGGGATTTAACCAGGTCTCTGAAAATGCAATAATGTCAAGATCAAATGATGCGCTATTCAAAAATAAAGAGGTAAGTTTGGACAAAAGACCCCTAACATTTTGATAGACGATACTAAGAACGGAGGACTGGACTAGTTTTTTGGAGCACTATTAGATCCAACTTGTGCCCCAAAACTGTTAGAGGGCAAGCTGACAGGCATTATCCTGCGATTTCTTTGCCTGTACTCGTTAACAATTAGTAGTGGCGGCCAAAATTTTGGGTCACATATAATAGGAAATTCTTCGGAAGAGACACTAATTTTAAACGAAGCTATATCCCGAGGCTCAGCAAAACTGAACTTTGAAATATAAACTCTTGCTGAGGATTTGTGAGCAATGTATGCTGCAATTGACTCGCAAGTAGTTCGGGAGACAACCTAGACACAAAAACTTGTCTACGAGGAGCTACAACTGTAAGAATGGGAGGCTGAGGAGAAATAGGAGCAGAAACCAAAACATTGTCTTGGGGTTCGGAAGGCACTATTAGCGAATTAACAGACCTATCTAATGGTGCATTGGACAAGTCGTTAGTATGTTGAATCAGGGAGGGTAATGGTGAAACATCCAGCAAGTTTCCTGGAGAGGCAGACAGAAAAATTGTTGGCGACAAGTCAAAATTCAAGGGAGTGCTTGGCAATGATGGAGGAGGTTGGGGCGATTCACCGGAATCAGGCGGTGGCACAACTAAAAATTGCGGCTCCAAACGACGCATCGATGCCGACTCGAATTTGAATTGACTAAGCAACTCAGAACTGGAGCTAAACTCGCTTGAAAGTTGCTTGGACACTTTGTGCAATTTATCAAAACTATTTTTCACGCTGTTATACATTCGCGAAAAATTGAATTGAATGTCAGTGCATGCCGGGCAAGACCATTTCAAGGCACCACAACTCTTTTTAGGGGAATAAACCTTGTCAATGTCACGTCCACTTCATCCTGCACATTTAATATGTATAGAGTGATCGGGGGGGGGACCGCCAAAAACAGATAAGCAAAACAATTACACAAACAAACATACACAAAGCTGACGCCTCGATTTTTTTATTTGATTAAATTGTTTGTTATTTGGTACACAACCGAAGCGCGAAGCACAACACGGAAAAGGGGTGAATTATCGAAATGATTTAAATAAAACTTTGCAACAAAATAGGCAAGTTAAATGACACAAAATAATTTGTAATTGCGGAGCACAAATAACACACGTCAATCACTTACAAGACTCTCTCTCTATTTTTATCATATAGCTGCCATATAAAGGGTCGGTCAAAAAACTAGTTCTAGTGGGAAAAACTTTTTTGTTTTTCATCGTAGCGTCCCCAATCGTAGTATATATTAGTTTTATATGCTTCCACACAAATTCGAAAAAATTTATCAAAATCGGATGACTATATCATATAGCTGCCATAGGAACGATCGGTCGGAAAATAAGTTTTAGTGAGAACAACTTTTTTGTTTTCCATCGTAGCGTCACTAATCTTGGTATATGATAGTTTTATATGATTTCACATAATTCTGGAAAAATGTATCAAAATCGGATCACTATAGCATATAGCTGCCATAGAAACGGTAGGTCAAAAAACAAGTTCTAGTCAGAAAACCTTTTTTGTTTTCTATCGTATCGTCACCAATCTTAGTAGATATTAGTTTTATATGCTTTTACAAATTTTTAAAAAATTTATAAAAATCGGATAACTATAGCATATAGCTGCCATAGGACCGATCGTTCGGAAAATGTGTTTTACTAAGAAAAGTTTTTTTATGGTATTCTATTTTTTATTATCAATGATTTAAAATTTTTAATATCTGATATATAGATATAGATCCTATATATATTTTACTGGTTAAATCAGTTGGAGTAAGTTTTTCAAGTGTATTAAAACTACGGCCCAGTCGAAGTTAGCTTTGCCTTCTCGTTTTTTTTTTAAGCGCATGTGAAATTGATTGAAAAAACAGCGAAAACGCAAAATTTAAAACAAAAAAAATTATTCTCGTGGACTCGCGCTGTCTTCCTTCTTGAAACTATTTTTATTAGTTACATACATACGTTCAGAATCTGAAAAAAAATATTCGGATCAAATATCGATTGGCCCTTTCCAAGGAAAAAAATAAAAACGGATTTTTTCTGCAAAAACCCGTCTTTAGATAACTCTTAGAGTTGTTCCATATTTTTTTTAAGAAAAGCTTGCGTGAAAATGACAAAAATTTGTCTGTGGTTCGTTTTAGTCCGATGTTCCGTTCAAAAGTTATGCCTTTTTTAAAATATGAAGTTTGTTTTGCATTATTTTGAGAACTATCGACGGTGGTTGAAAACCACTATATATAGTCCTTCTGTTTGTTAGCGATTAAAATTTTTTTGGAGACATAAAAATAATTGGGGTGGCTGAGTTGATTTGGAATATCCCATATATTCACGTTTATGCTTCACGATTTCTGGACCAATATTGCCATATCTCCATATACCGTTACCCCATAAGGGAAGATAGGTAAGTATTTCCGTCTGGTCCCGGGTGGGGGCCACACAAACGCCATTTGGAGATATGTTTCGCCTAAGATGTCCAACAGGAGCTTTGACGTTTTGGCGAATGACATTATAATTTTGAGGGGACTCTTGGTTGCGTTCCAAGGGGTGAAAAGGTATTTCAGTCTTTGCCTGACAACTGCCGGACAGTTGCTGATGATATGTCCCAGAGTTTCTATGACTCCCGGCTCCCTGCATTCCCTGCATAAAGCTAAGTTAAGTTTAAGACGATTGGTGGCCTCGTTTTCTTTTCTAGAGGCGGTATAATGTTCGTCGTGGCCTCTTGGGGATCTGTGGCCAGCTTTATTTTGCTAATCTGAGCTGTTCTTCTTCGCGATTTACCAATATCTTTGTCCTATCCTTTGTCCTATTGTCCTAACGGTATATGGAGAATGGCAATATTGGTCCAGAAATCGTGAAGCATAAACGTGAATATATATAAATATTTTTTTTGTATTTGAGAAATATAATTTAAATTTCCCGCCAGGCATAAACATAGTATACTTTTACTTGCACTTATATTAAAGCACACACTAAAAATAAAGCAAAGTTTACTTATACTGACACTCAACTATGTTAAAAAATTTAAAACAAACGAGGTGTGCTCTGAAATCTGCGAATAGCGTCGTCAAATGGTAACCAAATTTATTGGGACCACCTGTGTTTAACGTAGAATTTAGTGGACTTTTACCAAAAGTTTAAGAAAAAATCGCTTAGAACAAAATAGTTTAACCAATGGTGGGTAAAGTTGAAATTTAATAATAAAAACGAGAAGGCAAAGCTAACTTCGACTGTGGCGAAGTTTTAATACACCTGAAAAAGTTTACTCCAACTGATTTAACCGGTAAAATATATACAGGATATAGATATTTTAAATCATTAATAATAAAAAATATGATTTCATAAAAAAAACTTTTCTTAGTAAAACACATTTTTTCGTCTGATCGGTTCTATGGCAGCTATACTATAGTGATCCGATTTTGATAAATTTTCCATAAATGTGTGGAAGCATATAAACTAACACATACCAAGTTTGGTGACGCTACGATGGAAAACAAAAGTTCTTTCTCACTAGATCTAGTTTTTTTGACCGACCGTTTCTATGGCAGCCTATATGATATAGCCATCGATTTTGATAAATTTTTCAAGAAACATGTAGAAGCATATGAAACTAACATATACCAAGATTAGTGACGCTACGATAGAAAACAAAAAAGCTTTTCTCACTAGAACTAGTTTTTTGTTCGACCGTTTCTATGGCAGCTATAAGATATAGTCATCCGATCCGGCCGGTTCCGACATATTGGCTGCGTGCAGTAAAAAGAAGACTCTGTGCAAAATTTCAGCTCGATAGCTTTAAAACTGAGGGACTAGTTTGAGTAGAAACAGACAGACGGACGGACAGACGGAATTGAACTCAGCTCGTCGTCCTGATCAAGAATATATATAGTTTATGTGGTCGGAAATGAATATTTCTTTGCGTTACACACTTCTGGGCAAAATTAATATACATTTTTCAAGTGTATAAAAAGGGTGAAAATATTTTAAAAGAAAAATAATTTTGAGCACAAATAACACAGGGCAACAGCCATTTTGGTCTGGCCTTCTGGATGCAAAATTTTGTTCCTGTTCTGTGCCCTGATTCCAAAAGTGGACTAGGTTTTTTCCATCAAAATCGGATGACTATATCATATAGCTGCCATAGGAACGATCGGTCGGAAAATAAGTTTTAGTGAGAACAACTTTTTTGTTTTCCATCGTAGCGTCACTAATCTTGGTATATGATAGTTTTATATGATTTCACATAATTCTGGAAAAATGTATTCAAATCGGATCACTATAGCATATAGCTGCCACAGAAACGGTCGATCAAAAAACAAGTTCTAGTCAGAAAACCTTTTTGTTTTCTATCGTATCGTCACCAATCTTAGTAGATATTAGTTTTATATGCTTTACAAATTTTTAAAAAATTTATAAAAATCGGATAACTATAGCATATAGCTGCCATAGGACCGATCGTTCGGAAAAATGTGTTTTACTAAGAAAAGTTTTTTATGGTATTCTATTTTATTATCAACGATTTAAAAAATTTTTAATATCTGATATATAGATATAGATCCCATATATATTTTACTGGTTAAATCAGTTGGAGTAAAGTTTTCAATGTATTAAAAGTTCGGCCCAGTCGAAGTTAGCTTGCCTTCTCGTTTTTTTTTTAAGCGCATGTGAAATTGATTGAAAAACAGCAGGAAAACGCAAAATTTAAAACAAAAAAATTATTCTCGTGGACTCGCGCTGTCTTCCTTTGAAACTATTTTTATTAGTTACATACATACGTTCAGAATCTGAAAAAAATATTCGGATCAAATATCGATTGGCCCCTCAAGGAAAAAAATAAAAACGGATTTTTTCTGCAAAAACCCGTCTTTAGATAACTCTTAGAGTTGTTCCATATTTTTTTAAGAAAAGCTTGCGTGAACATGACAAAAATTTGTCTGTGGTTCGTTTTAGTCCGATGTTCCCGTTCAAAGTTATGCCTTTTTTAAAATGATGAAGTTTGTTTTGCATTATTTTGAAAACTATCGACGATGGTTGAAAACCACTATATATAGTCCTTCTTTGTTTGATAGCGATTAAAATTTTTTTGGAGACATAAAAATAATTGGGGTGGCTGAGTTGATTTGGAATATCCCATATATTCACGTTTATGCTTCACGATTTCTGGACCAATATTGCCATATCTCCATATACCGTTACCCCTAAAGAAGATAGTTCCGTCTGGTCCCGGGTGGGGCCAACGCAATTAGAGATATGTTTCGCCTAAGATGTCCAACAGGAGCTTTGACGTTTTGGCGAATGATCATTCTATTTTGAGGGGACTCTTGGTTGCGTTCCAAGGGGGTGAAAAGGTATTTCAGTCTTTCTGACAACTGCCGGATAGTTGGGATGATATGTGCCAGAGTTCTATGACTCCCGGCTCTTTGTTCAGTTCTAAGTTACGATTGGTGGACTCTGTTTTTTTTCTAGAGGCGGTATAATGTTCTAGTCGTGGCCTCTTGGGGATCTGTAATAGGTTTTATTTGCTAATTGAGCTGTTCTTCTTCGCGATTTACCAATATCTTTGTCCTATCTTTGTCCTATTGTCCTAACGGTATTGCAGAATGGCAATATTGGTCCAGAATCTGAAGCATAAACGGAATATATATAAATATTTTTTTGTATTTGAGAAATATAATTCTAAATTTCCCGCCAGGCACAAACATAGTATACTTTTACTGATCTTTATATATTTGTCACATGAAAACACACTTTTGGGTTTGGACCCGCTGATGAGTATTGTATGTGGGTGATGGGGGTTTGTCAGAAGAAAGGCAGGCGGGCGAAGAGCGGTTCCGGTACCAATTAAGTAGACGGGACGACGATCATAAGTGATACTGATAGTTTAATTGAAATCAAAATGTAACGTTCAGTTTACGTATGGGTTATGTTGTGCTTAGATAATAGCGGATAAATATGCTTGCCGGGAACGTTCGAGAACGCGTCCGGCCGTTTCAAACACAGCCAACCAACTCCCAGGAGTTTTAGAGAAGAGCCGGTCGTGTGCGTTTTGAGTTCGATGCAACCATTAGGTTGCAGATTAGCTCACTGCGAAAAATCGGGTGACAGCTCCGGCCATTCCTACCCCCGGAATTCCCCCGATTCGATTGTCGTCTTCGCCGTAGTGACCATCATCGCACAAGGAACGTTGGAACACCAGGGTTCATTTTGTCGGATGATATAGAACAGTATTTACGCGCAGTTTAGGTTGCATATCTTCAATAACATAACGATCATCTCCAGGACTTTGTAAATCTGGCAGGGTCCACGGTAAAGAGGTCAATTTGGAGATTCGCCAGTAGCTGCTGGCGCGTGTTTCCATTAAAAGTTGACGATTAGAATGGTTTGCAAACGCTTATGGCTCGTTCGGATGCGATATTGATTGCGGCTTGGTTTCGTTTTTGGTTAGCGCTTTCCTCCTTGTCATGTTCATCTACGTCATGTATGGCAGCAGTCAGCTGATTCTGCGTAGTATCGATTGCCTTAAATCGAATACCAAATCGTTTCGGGCTGGAAACCCGACGTTTCGTTTCGTTGTGAATTCATAGTCCACTGGAGACTGCGGAGCGATAAGTCCCAATCTTTTGGATTGTCGTTTGAGGTGCGTATAAGTTCAGGATCGTTTGATTTGCGCGCTCAACCTGACCATTAGCACGAGGAGTTCGAACGGCATTTTGATGTGTCGAATTCGGTTGTCTTTGCAGTAATCTTCAAATTGTTTCGATGTGAACGCGGTTCCTCGGTCGGATATGATACATTTTGGCAAACCAAAATAGCTTGATATTTCGTTGAACACGTTTATGACCGGTACCGTTTTTGTATTTTTCACGGGTTTGACGATTAGGAACTTGCTGAAAGAATCGAAATTGCCAGTATACGCGTATTTCCCGTTTGCTTCGGACTAAAGGACCCAGATGGTTACATGAAGCTGTCGGAACGGGATTGGTTCTACATCGCTGTAGTGCGTACAGCCTTCAGGTTCTACCCCTTTGATTTGAAGTAGCAGCATTGATACATCGAGGAAATATAGTCCTTGACATATTTTCGGATCTTTGGGAACCAGAAACGTTGTTGTATTCGTTGAATCGTCTTATCCAACCCAACCGATACGCCATCTTACCGCCTTTGGAACAACAAAAAGAGTCATTGTGAGAAAACTTTTTTGATTTCCATCGTAGCGTCTCCAATCGTAGTATATGTTTATTTTATATGTTTCCACACAATTCTGAAAAATTTATCAAAATCGGATGACTATAGCATATAGCTGCCATATAAACTGTCGGTCAAAAAACTACTTCTAGTGAGAAAAACTTTTTGTTTTTTATCGTAACGTCCCCAAACTTGGTATAAATTAGTTTTATATGCTTTCACATAATTTTGAAAAAAATTTATCAAAATCGGAAGACTATAGCATATAGCTGCCATATAAACGTTCGCTCAAAAAACTACTTCTAGTAGAAAAACTTTTTGTTTTTATCGTAGCGTCCCCCCAATCTTGGTATATATTAGTTTATATGCTTTCACATAATTTGAAAAAAATTATCAAAATCGGATGACTATAGCATATAGCTGCCATAGGACCGATCGGTCGGAAAATGTGTTTTACTAAGAATAGTTTTTTTTATGGTATCAAATTTTTATTATCAATGATTTAAAATTTTAAATTTTTTTGGTGTCTATATCCTATATATATTTTTCCAGTTAAATCAGTTGGAGTAAAGTTTTCAAGTGTATTAAAACTTCGGCACAGTCGAAGTTAGCTTTGCCTTCTCGTTTTTTAATAGGATGTGACTATTCCAAGAAGAGTCTTGGCAGACTAATGCTTGTACCCTTTCACCACTAGTTATATCTTAAAGCCCTATACGGACCTGCGAAGTAACGTGAAGTTTCATACAAAATTTGTGGAAGAAGAAGAAGAAGTAATGATTCCTTCACCCTTTACTTTTATCTTATACGGAGCTGAGAAGTACTGTTGCGCTTAACAGCACACGAATGGAACCTATGTTAAGCCTGTGGATTTGATTTTACTTCGAACAGCTGAAGAAACATTGTTGCAAACAATGTTACTACACACTACTTCTGCCTTGACGCCAACAGCAAACAGCTAAAATTAAATTTAATACGAGAACTCAATGTTCTAATACAGTTTGAACAAAGGTTTGAATAACTAACTAACTAAAAATTGCAAAATCCAAAAGTTGACTAATCATACATTTATTTAAATGTGCTAAAGAATTTAAATAATCGTAGCAAACGTTGATTATGCAAACTGAATAGTCGACATTGCATTTGCTTGGTTCTTGCACTACATACTATGTGGCAAAACAGTAACTTTTTCAATGTTGTTGTTGGTCAGCAAGGCTGGTCGAGAAGTTGGTTATCTTTATAAAAAAGCAACAACATTATTAGTCGAGTGTGACCATGGCTATGGTAATTGAAAAATACCACTAAACTCAAGATTTGGTGTAATTTCTTAATAAATCTGGTCACACTAGACTTACGTTCCACCTTGACGTAATATATGGTGAAGTAAGCGAAATTACTTACTTCGCAGGACCGTACAGGGCTTAAGCACACTAGAAACTACTACTCACAGAGTCGGACACTATATGAGGGGCCACTGTTGCTTCCAGTGTACCTTGCCACTAAGCTTAATTAATATAGAGAAGAGAGAGTTTGTTTGTGCATCAGGGCGGACGTGTTTGTGTTGAGTTCCTGGTTTTGGAAAATATTTGTGACTCCTGCAACAAAACAAATCATCAGCGGCTGACAATACACTGCAGTGGGTGCTTACCAAGTGGCTCATATTGACAGCGGATCATCTGGTCGCATCTTGGGCAAAATAAATTGGTCTTATTTATCCCCGCCAGTACGCCATAGAGTTGCTAGAGGTCGACGAAAGGCGGTGGAAAGCGGTAATAACAGAAGCAAGTGCCTCTCGAGTTAAAACACACAAGAAAAGCATGGGGCAAGAAATTTAGAGATCTAGAGGTGGCTTAAGTCAGCTGTTCGCTATATCGATAAGAAATCGCTCTTCACACCCCAATATCGATAACCATCGACCGCCGATAAATTTATTTTTGAATAACAAATTACTATTTACATTTCACTATTACTCGCGAACATTTTATTATCATTTTTTGTACCATATAATTAATTTGATAATGTCAAAACTATCACTAAGCCCTCCCCAACACGCCTATCAACCATCACCAAAGCAGTCAAGCCGGCAATGGAGCCGACAATGGGAGACTTATTTATGGCCATTAATGCAGGAAAAGCAGAAGCCGCCCCAAACTTCAAATAACTGGCTAAAAATATGGCTACCAAAACCACAAAAGAAAACTGAAGAAACTTTTCCAGGACAAACTATAAGTTGCTAATATTAACATAAAGTATGTAAGCAGCATCAGAGATCGAAATGGAAAAGAGATGGTTATAACAAGAGGTGGAGAACTATCGATAGTCGGTACCATCGATAGTCAACGATTGTTTTGAGAAAACCATCGATAGTCTACGAAAGTTTTCGATAGTTTGGTAACTTAAACGCTTATGGTAAAAAATGCATAAATTTTAAATAATTTATTAAAAAAAACTGACCTAAAAATTGGCTTTATGTCACTTTTGGTTTAAACTTTGGCATTAATATTGGGTTGTGGGTTCCGATTATATATATGTATCATATCATTTTAAAGAAACTCTGATGCTTGCATTCAAATAATTCTGTAAATCGTATTTCTGGAATCTTCAAGTGGCCTAAGCGTCACCAAGCTGAAACCTGTTAGGCGCGAACCCCAGGCAAAATAGCAGCCCACCTCCCGCCTAACCGGCCGTGATGCTCAGATACAAACGTGTGACACGAAAACGCGTAGGAAAACACTAAATTAAGGCAAACTACGGGCTAAATACAATAAAAAAGAGGTTTTGATTCCAGAAAGAGATGTTTCTAAGCTAATTACTCGGTAGAGTTTATTATAATCAGCACAATGGACAACAAACGGCTCATGCATGCAAGTTAGTAGTACAAGGGTTATCCCCTACGAGTCGGTTCAAAAGAAACACTTAGATTAATTTGACTTATCAACTCTGATGAGATTATATTTGGTAAATAACGTTTTTAAGCTCAATTATTTGTATTTTTTTTAAGAGCTACCTATTTATTAATGGTTAAAGCTGGCTGGATGGTTAAAGAAAACTATCTAAAACTATCGATAGTGGAGGGCTACTATCGATGGCGACTCGATAGCGCCCAACCATCGATAGTACCAATAGTGCCATCGATAGTTCTCCACCCTCTAGTTATAACCAGGGCTGCAAACCCCTCTTATTTTGACAGGGGTTCGGTTCGGGGTTCGAACCCTTACCCTACTCTGGGGGTTCGGTTCCACAACCGGTTCCCTTCAAATTGAGAACCGGGGTTCCGGTTCGGGTTCGGGTTCCAGATAGCATTTTATATATTTATGTACATAATAAATAATTTAATAGAATTTGAAGACGAGATGCCTTATAATCTGCTGCCTGTTGGCTTGGGAGTCAAGCATAAGTGATCTGTCTTGATTGATTGATTGTAAGTATGTTTAGAAGAGTTAAGCGATTCTGCCAACTTGCACTCACAGCGAAAGTCATTTCTCCTTCTCAGTAGTGGGATTGCTGAATCTGACGTGATTTTTGTGGCTATGAAACCTGCAAAAAACACGGCCACTTTTGGCCAAAAAATAAGAGATGAGATTTATCTGCGGACCCGTGATTTAGTAACTGAGATTTACCATATCGGCGTAACTGTGATTAAGTCACAGTGACTGCCAGTCATCAAATCACACTGTTACTTCAAATATGCAGTCACTGTGTAATTTGATGATTGCCCGTGACAGTGACTTAATCACAGACACGCCGGGCTGTCTCATCCCTAACTTATAGTGCGGCATAATTTCCGAGTACATAAATTTCCGAGAATTCAGTCAGAATTATTTTTTCTACAAATGCGACCGCCACAGCACGGCTTTGACTGGCATATTGTGAGAGTGAAATGTTAAAAGAACTTTATTTGTGATTTGGATAAAAAAAAATGAAGAAATTTAAATAAAGTGCAACTTTCCCTTGTATTCACAGTGCTATTGTATCTCCATACGAACAAAATAATACACAGAAATACGGTTTCAGATGCAAATTGAATTCCCTTGCTTGAGGTTGTGCAAAATAACACAGTCCAGTCTTTTGTTGCGGATGGGAAAAAGTCGCCGTCCATACATGGGCATATAAATGGATACATTTTTCTTCATAATAATGAAATATTTTAAACCATCAAAGTGCAAAAATAAATTCTATGCTTGCCAATTTATTTTTTAGAACCGAACCCCATCAATAAGAAAACAGGGTTAGGTTCAGGTTCGGGTTCTTGTGATTATTTTTAATGGGGTTCGGTTCCCGGTTCGGTTCAGGGATCACCAGAACCTGAACCGAACCGGTTCTGAAGGGTTCGGTTCCGGACCGGTTTGCAGCCTTGGTTATAACAACACTCGAATCTAAAGAGGACGTGTGACTAAACTATTTAAAAATACCAAAAAAACCAGCAGGCTCACATATATATATCGAGAAGGATCTAAGAGAAGCCAGACAAACGGATAAAAAAGTATTGCGGCAACTGCGACGAAGCCTATACTCGCTGAACCCGACCCATAAATGTTTGGTCAAAAACGATAGCTTTTGGATTCAAAACAAATGGTTCCGATTTGACACCAATAAAATATTGAGAGCAGGAGATGTAACCGTCGATGCAGTCATAAGAGACATTTTTGGAGAAATCTTAAAGAACATCACCTATTTTAATAAGCTAAAAGACTCTGTTTGACTAACAAGCTTTTTTGTTAGTATAATTTACCAAAATGATAAGCAGAAATTTTAAATTAGCGAATTTTACAAGTTTGTGTTTTATATCACGAAATAATAAAGCGACAACTGACTTGCAAAGGGCAGGCAAGGCCAAGGCAGATGCCGAAAGCGGCTGCCAAAGTGCAAGCAAAGAAGAGATAAAGAGAGCGAGAGAGCAAGCGCAGTTAAGAACGCTGCTTAAATGCAAAACAATTAGCGATAGAGCGCGCGCAGCTAGGCGCTGCCGCATACAACTTTACAAATGTGTGTATGTGTGTATATAAAGCGAGACCGTGGGCAACAACCAAATCAAAACAATTCAAATAATTTACGTTACGTTGCGCCACGGGATTAATAAATATAAGATCAATTGTCGGCTGCTGGACCCGACAGACTCTATAATGTCAAAAAACTAAATATTTGAAATGTTTCAAATAGGCTAGACAGAACTCCAATTAACACCATCTTTATAAATTTAGATATAAAAGCGTATAAGCATAGCAGACATTTTATACTAACAGAAACACATGTTGAGGAGGGTAACACTGCGAAATATGATCACCTACTTAAGGCATTTCACTTAAAGTGGACGCCTGCAAAGAGTAACTATAAATTTGGCAGAGCTATAGGAGGAGTGAAAAGAAGAAAGAAGAAAATTCTTTCGGAAAAGGTAATAGAGCACGCTTTTGTAACGAAATTGAAGATAGATTTTATAAATATCTAAACTACTCAAATGAAGTTTTCTGTTTTCCCGCTCTATATTCGCGGTTCAGATTGGCGTAAAGAATTTGAAGAGGTCAAGGATTTTTTAGTCAGTTAACAACATGCTGCCCTATCATAATGGGCTATCTAAACGACCGCATAGGAACGGAGCAACAAGAACTAGACAAAATAAATCTATCACTATTTACATCTGGATGCTAAAAAAATAGATCATTAAGGGATGGTGTGGTGAATGCCAAAGGGCGTGATTTTATAAACTTCAATGATGACTATGGTCTTATCGTTCTGTATGGCCGAACACTAGGAGATGAAATGGGCAGATACGCTTATATATCTAACCAAGGAAATTCTGTAATTGGAATTTGCGCAGACTTAGTCGAGTTTACTGTAAAACTTCAAGTTGAGCAAGCTATCTGGTCAGATCACCTTCCAGTTAATATAACTATGAACCTAACTAATATCAAACAAAACAAACATTACATGAAACTGCTACCTAAACTATAATGGAATGACTCAGGAAAACTAAATACATATCGCTCTTGGACAAAAATGTAAATCAAATTAAACTATCCGAAATTCAATTACATGACCCTAACACTGCTATTAAATCAAGATCCATGACCAAACCGTCCGACAATAATTTTCTTCCCAAAAATAAGTGGTTTGATCAGAAGTGCATGCGCGAGAGAAAAGCCACTTTTTATGCTCTAAAAATTTGTAAACGAACCGACAGTGTCACTGATAAAAAACAATATCTGACGGTTAAAAAGGAATATGACCAACTCTGCAAGATAAAGAAGAAAAAATATCTCTCGAGTCCTTTGCGCAATCTTTAGCAGAAGTAAGAAACTCTAAGGATTGGTGGAATATAGTACAGAACTGTATTAAAAATTCGGTATGCTCCGAATAGGAACGAATATAGTAGCTTAGACACGCCAATTAAGGTAAAATCAATGCTCGCAAAACCAAAAAATAACAAGAAGGCAAAGCTAACTTCGACTGTGCCGAAGTTTTAATACACTTGAAAAACTTTACTCCAGCTGATTTAATCGGTAAAATATATAGAGGATATATATATCAGATATTTTAAATTTTTAAATCATTGATAATAAAAATTTAATACCTACTATAAAAAATTTTTCTTAGTAAAACACATTTTTTTTTGATAAAATCTTCCAATTGTGTTAACGCATATAAAACTAATATACCAAGATTGGTGACGCTACGATGGAAAATAAAAATGTTTTCCCACTAGAACTAGTTTTTTGACCGACCGTTTATATGTTTGGACGTTGATGTACAATGCGCAATACGTTCAAGTGGCCCAACATTTTACGCGCGAACCCCAGGCAAAATAGCAGCCCACCTTCCGCCCAACCGACCACAAACGAGTGACACGAAAACGCGTAGAAAAACACGGAATTAAAGCAAACTACGGGCTAAATACGTTAATAGAGAGGTTTTTATAGCAAAAATAGAATCTTCTAAACTAATTACTCGAAAGATTTTATTGTAGTCAGCACAAGGACTCGAAACGGCTCATGCAAAGCATAGTTAGTAGTACAACGTTTTAGAGATAAGGGGATAAAGTTACGTGTCTGTCTAACAGGAACACTAAGCAGGCAGATATATGCTATATTCATCCGATTTTGATCAATTTTTCCAAAAATATGTAAAATCATCTAAAACTAATATATACCAAGATTGGTGACGCTACAATAGAAAATAAAAAACGACCGATCGTTCCTATGGTAGCTATAAGATATAGTCATCCGATCCGGCCGGTTCCGACATATTAGTTGCGTGCAGAAAAAAGAAGACTCTGTGCAAAATTTCAGCTCGATAGCTTTGAAACTGAGAGACCAGTTTGCATAGAAACAGACAGACAGACAGAAGGACAGACGGACAGACATACAGACGGACAGACGGACAGACAGACGGACGGACGGACAAGCGGAAATGAACTCGGCTCGTCATCCTGATCAAGAATATATATAGTTTATAGGGTCGGAAATGAATATTTCTATGCGTTACAAACTTCTGGGCAAAATTAATATACACTTTTCAAGTGTATAACAAGGCGCCTGGTGAAGACAGAATGACATGCGAATTTTCTTTCAATGCCTCTGACGACTTCTTGCAATTGCTCGTTAAAGTATACAATAGCTCTCTCACAAATACTATTTGTGATGGCACAAATAAGCGGAGCATAGTGTTTCCCATACATAAGAAAGGTGACTTTAACGACCCAAAAAATTATTGAGGTATATCCTTTATGAACTGCTGGGATTAATAATGTTCGGCTGTCGGAATGGGCTAAGCGGAATAACACAATAAACGAGTTTCAGGCTGGATTTCAACTAAATTACTCACAACTGATAACACAGTACAACAGTACAGTACAGTGGACCCATTAATTCTGAATCTTGAGACTTCTCTAAGCATCACCTCATACCCAGTTTTTCAAATAAAGCCTAGGTTCGCGTTCTACGGGCACTTTTGTAGTAGCAACACACAGTAACAACAGTTTTAACTGGAATGTAAATAATTCAAGATAAAATTCTACAAAATTCAGAATATACGGACAGGGTCATTGGGAATACAATACAAAAATTTCACTTAAATCGAACAATTGGTTAGTACCGCCAGAGGAGGTCAAACCTAAATTCATGAATATCTTCAAAACCGCACGGTAGATTTTGATAAGAATCAAATATTTTGATAATTGATAAAGACTATTTATACTTCAGTCACATGCAATTTAGAAAAACACTGTTAGTGTTTTTGGAGGTCCACTAAGGATAATTTTTAACTGAAACTTTTAATTTTCTTGCTTGCAATGAAGCATTTTATTCATACGATTAATTGTATAACACAGTGCAACACAGAAAATCTGAACCAATTTTTGAGAATCTCCACTGAAAGTACTTGCAAAAACTAGAAATTCTGCATTATTACTTTTGCCAAATTGGTTCGGGCTTAGATTTTATGCTATCATCCATTTTTTTGCTCAAACTGGATTTTGACAACTTTTTCGATATTTTGATACGGCTATATCTCGTAAACCGAGAGAAAAATTTGTTTTCTGTCTTCAGCAAAGTTGTAGGTATCGAATGGGATATAAAATATGCGAAACAAACTTAGCCGAAAAAATTTCACCTTGTGACTCAAAATCGCAAAATTTCAATTTTCTTAAAAAATTTTTCTAAAATTTTTGGCCAATAACTCACACATCCTCAAATATGTCGTTTGTTTTTTTGCTTTATTTCGAATGAAACAAAATGTTATTCAATTTATCTTATGGCTTTATTCATAGAAAATATGAGTTTTATTGTTGTTATGTGTGTATGAAATAGAGATGAAAATATGTTAATTGTTGACATCCATTGAATTTGATGACCCTGGTTCTGATTACCTGATACCTACAACTTTGCTGAAGACAGAAAAAAAATTTTTCTCTCGGTTTACGAGATATAGCCGTATCAAAATATCGAAAAAGTTGTCAAAATCCAGTTTGAGCAAAAAAATGGATGGTAGCGTAAAATCGAAACCCGAACCAATTTGGCAAAAGTAATAATGCAGAATTTCTAGTTTTTGCAAGTACTTTCAGTGGAGATTCTCAAAAATTGGTTCAGAATCGATGACCATAAAAATGTTGCACAGTGTAATTTAAGTGCAGCTGATAATACCCCAAATGGTCAATGTTGTTGTAAGGCAATTGCTAGTACAAAAATGGCCATAGTTCGCGAACCAAGGCTTCTTTGGTAAAACAGAAAACGCAGTTCGGTCTATTTTTAGGTCTAGTTTATGGCCTATATGAAGTGGTTCGGGGTTTTATCTGAAAATGGTACTTCACTTCGCGGTTTTTTGGCTGACGAGTACCATCTCTTTGTGACATGTTATTCCCAATTACACCATCAAAATATTTGATTCTTATCAAAATCTACCGTGCGGTTTTGAAGATATTCATGAATTTAGGTTTGACCTCCTCTGGCGGTACCTTAACCAATTGTTCGATTTAAGTGAAATTTTTTGTATTGTATTCCCAATGACACTGTCCGTATATTCTGAATTTTGTAGAATTTTATCTTGAATTATTTATTCCAGTTAAAACTGTTGTTACTGTGTGTTGCTACTACAAAAATGCCCCTAGAACGCGAACCTAGGCTTTATTTGAAAACTGGGTATGAGGTGATGCTTAGAGAAGTCTCAAGATTCAGAATTTATGGGTCTAATACCGGGCTAATCAAAAAAATTGGATTTTGTCGTACTGTGTAATATATATAACCTGAGTGCTATTGTAAAACTGAAATGGGCAGATAACAAAAAGGACTATGCATTTTTTGTGGAGTTTCGCGCTGCGTTTGATAAAGTACCAAGGGATCTATTGATCTATAAGCTACACCAACTAGCTGTGTCCTCGAAAATTGTAAATTTTATCGAGGTAGTATACAAGGATACAGTATCAGCCGTAAGGTCGGGAGATAATCTGTCGGAAGATTTTAGTAGGAGCAGCGGAGTAAAACAGGGATGCCTTTTATCTCCCTTGTTATTCGCGCTATATTTAAATGATCTCCACGAGCAGCTAGGAGGTGGCCTATGGATAGTTGAATTAAATATACGTCTTCTTCTATATGCGGATGATATAGTTATTCTTTCGGATGATGTCAATACCCAGCAAATGATGATAGGTAAACTTGAATAATATCGAGACACATGGGGGATGGAAGTGAAATTGGAGAAATCTCAAATCATGATTTTTAAAAAAAGTGTAAACGCGCAGCGACTTGTTAGTATAAATACCTAGGAGTCATTCTGACACCAAGATTGACTTTTAAGTAGCAGAACGTAGCTTAAGTACCACATGGACATGTTTTGCTGGACGAGCAGACATTGCACTTACCGACAAGTGGAATCTATTCCGAGCAGCCTGTAGATCGATACAGGCATATTGAGCACAAGTATGGGGCTACTCATTTTTTGAGGAAGTTGATAGTTATCACAGATTCTTTGTAAATAGGGTTCTTCAACTGCCTACACAAACACCCAATTACGTGCTTGCAATTGAGACGGGTATGGAGGATGTGCACTTCTATACCTTAAACTTACATATGAAATATATTACAAGAACGTTGTTTGAGTATGAAAGTCATCGTCTTCCCCACATTATTTCGAAAAATATGGATTGGTGCTAAAAGCTAAACAATAAATTAAGTTTCTGTGATATAAATTTGTGCAATGAGTCTGACTCGAATGAAGAATGGTGCAATAAACTTGATGACTTGCTTATAAAACTAAAACTTCAAAACATACAGACATACTACGCATATGCAAGAATGAGCCAGACCAGGTTTTATTTGTTTATTTGTTGAAAAAATTCGATAAATGGTGGCTGTCAACTAAAAAAAAAGAAAAACTGAATACGTTATAAAAAGACTTAATGAACTAAGAAATCCTAAGAAGGAAACAAAATTACAAAACTACTAGTAACGACTCCGACACGGTGGGGGAATTTTATTTGCCCGGCGGCATAGTATAGAAGTCGAAAAAGAGAAAAAACAAAGGGAGAAGAAAAAGAAGACTTAAAAATAAGTTTACAAAATCATAAGTAAATACAAACAATAAGTAAACAATATTATAAAACAGTGTTTAAAAACATCGACTGTTTTTCATTGCCCTGACTGCTGCTTAAACTTCTGATTTGAAAATCTCAACAGTGTCAGGCAAATCAAAATCAAAAAACGAAATTTGAAAAATAGCACATCTTATAAGTAGGCAATGTTTGACAGTTTTTCATTTTCCTGGACTGCGACTTTTTCTAAAATTTGTTTGTCGAAACAAACAGTCGACGACTGCTTCGACAGTTTGTCATTTGATTACAAACAGTCGGAGACTACTTCGTCAGTTTTCATTTGATTCGACTTTTTCAGAAACTAACTAACGACTAACAAAACTAATATCTACCAAGATTGGTGACGATACGATAGAAAACAAAAAAGTTTTTCTCACTAGAACTTGTTTTTTGACCGACCGTTTCTATGGCAGCTATATGCTATAGTGATCCGATTTTGATACATTTTTTCGAATTTGTGTGGAAGCATATAAAACTAATATATACTACGATTGGTGACGCTACGATGAAAAACAAAAAAGTTTTTCCCACTAGAACTAGTTCTTAGACCGATCGTTCCTATGGCAGCTATATGATATAGTCATCCGATCCGGCAGGTTCCGACATATTAGCTGCGTGCAGTAAAAAGAAGACTCTGTGCAAAATTTCAGCTCGATAGCTTTAAAACTGAGAGACTAGTTCGCGTAGAAACAGACAGACGGACGGCCAAGCGGAAATGAACTCAGCTCCTGATCAAGAATATATATGGTTTATGGGGTCGGAAATTAATATTTCTATGCGTTACAAACTTCTGGGCAAAATTAATATACACTTTTCAAGTGTATAAAAATACAAAGTAAAAGTAATATAAGATGATGTAAGTAATTTAACGCAGGCTATTTAAATGTATGATTATTTGATTCTTTACAAAGTTAGACGAAAGATCAAATGAGAAAAGGCGATATAGTAAGTTATAATTATGACAAAGGCTGTGGAAAGGCTAGTAAGAAGCATAGTTTGAAGAGCGTGGCGGCAAATATATAGGTAAGTAATTTCTTGTTCGACGGGCAGGCACACAAATGTTTATATTGTTTAGGTCAATTTCAACCAGTAATAGTTTGTGAAGGAAAACTATTCCATGGCACATTCTCGATTTACGAGAGATGCCAGATCGATAAGTTGCAATCGTTGCTCATAAAGTGGAAGATGAGAATTAACGTCCCAGTTAAAGCTTCGTAGAGCAAATATTAGAAATTGTTTTTAAACAGATTCAAGTTGATCTTTGTATTTCTGGTACATGGGAGACCAGACACAAGATCCATATTCCAAGATGGACCTAACTAATGAGACGTACAAATGTTTGGTAACATAGAGATCATTAAATTCTTTTGACCATCTTTTAATGAACGCAAGTACTCCAGTTGCTGTATTGGATATAATTGATATGGCTATTGAAGCATAACTTTGGCTCAAAACGTATACCTAGATCGTCAGCCACGAATATTCGATAAAATATTCGAAGATATTTGGATTGGTACGATTGAAAGTCATTGATTTGCATTTAACTGAGTTAAGGGGAAGAAGGTTCAAAGAACACCAGCTGTTAAATGACGACAAATCTTCCTGTAGTAGAAGTGGAGACACAGGGTCATTATATGATAAGCAGAGTTTACCGTCGTCTGATTAAGATACGAGCCGAACAGCTCAATAGAGTGGGAGAAAAGCCAAGAAGAGATAGTTTATATAAACGTCGGTTTGATGACCACATAGAAACCCCGAATTGACTAAGGATGTGAATGTGTTGTGGTAGAACGTTTAGCGACGAATCCGTGCTGAGACTGACTAATAACACAGGGCAACAGTGTTTTTGGTGCAGCCCTATCTACAACTGATTATATAAGCATGGAGTGCACTAAACAAAACTGCATCATCGGTTTTGTTCCATCAGCTCTTGTTTCCCGATATGACGGAAAAACGGATTTCTTGTAAATTTTGCCCTTTCGAATTTTTGTGGCCTTAGGCATGAATTTCTGAATTTATTTGGCCTATTTGAAAGAGCACATATCAATGCTTCTGTGAAAAATCAAATTGGTCTCTGAAGTCAGACGTTTCTCGATTTATTGCAATTTTTATACACTTGAAAAGTGTATATTAATTTTGCCCAGAAGTTTGTAACGCATAGAAATATTCATTTCCGACCCCATAAACTATATATATTCTTGATCAGGACGACGAGCCGAGTTCATTTCCGCTTGTCCGTCCGTCCGTCTGTCTGTCCGTCTGTCTGTCTGTCTGTCTGTCTGTCTGTCAGTCTGTCCGTCTGTCTGTTTCTACGCAAACTAGTCTCTCAGTTTTAAAGCTATCGAGCTGACATTTTGCACAGAGTCTTCTTTTTACTGCACGCAACTAATATGTCGGAACCGGCCGGATCGGATGACTATATCTTATAGCTGCCATAGGAACGATCGGTCGGAAAATAAGTCTTAGTGAGAAAAACTTTTTTATTTTCTATTGTAGCGTCACCAATCTTGGTATATATTGGTTTTAGATGATTTTACATATTTGTGGAAAAATTTATCAAAATCGGATGAATATAGCATATAGCTGCCATATAAACGGTAGGTCAAAAAACTAGTTCTAGTGGGAAAAACTTTTTATTTTTCCATCGTAGCGTCACCAATCTTGGTATATATTAGTTTTATATGCGTTAACACAATTCTGGAAGATTTTCTCAAAATCGGAGGACTATAGCATATATCTGCCATAGGACCGATCGTTCGAAAAATGTGTTTTTTACTTAGAAAAGTTTTTTTAATGGTATCAAATTTTTATTATCAATGATTTAAAAATTTAAAATATCTGATATCTATATCCTCTATATATTTTACCGGTTAAATCAGCTGGAGTAAAGTTTTTCAAGTGTATTAAAACTTCGGCACAGTCGAAGTTAGCTTTGCCCTCTCGTTTCAAAATAAATCGTCTCCCTTAAGCCGGGTATCCAACACTTCGAAAACAAAAAATTCCTGGCATACTTCATATAAAAACGAGAGCGTAAGTTAAAGTCGGCCCTGCTCGACTTCGATATACCATTACTCAGGATATAACCATGTACTAATTGTGGAAGAAATGAGTTTCTTTCCAATTTGCGAGCAACTCTACTATAGCTCATCTGATCAGGAAATGATGTATGGCTGATCGATAGGTAATTATTATTAAAATATATGTCTAGAGGGTTCAAACAATCTATTTTTAAAATTGTGGGTGATATGAGGGTATTTTTTTAATTGCGGGGGCGTGAACTTTTCTATCGTTCAGCTGATCAGGGAAACGATGTATGGCGGATCGATATGTAGTGATGATTAAAATATATGTCTAGAGGGTTCAATTATCTATTTTTAAAGTTGTGGGAGATATGAAGTTATTTTCAAATTGCGGGGCGGCAACTCTACTATCGTTCATCTGATCGAAAAATGATGTACGGCTGATCGATAGGTAATAATTATTAAATTATATGTCTAAAAGGTTCAAACAATCTATTTTCAAAATTGTGGGAGATATGAGGTATTTTTCAAATTGCGGTGGTGGCAACTCTACTATAATTCATCTGATCGAAAAATGATGTATGGCGGATCGATAGGTAATGATGATTAAGATATATGTCTAGAAGGTTTGAACAGTCTATTTTCCAAATTGCGGGGGTGGCAACTCTACTATCGTTCATCTGATCGAAAAATGATGCGGCTGATAGATCAGTTATGTAATAATATGTCTAGAACGTTTGAACAGTCTATTTTTCAAAATTGTGGGAGATATGAGGTTTTTTTCATATTGCGAGGGCGGGAGGGGGCGTGGCAAAAATTTGAAACAAACTAAATTCATGAATATCTTCAAAACCGCACGGTAGATTTTGATAAGAATCAAATATTTTGATAATTGGTAAAGACTATTTATGCTCCAGTCATGCAATTTTGAAAAACACTGTTGGTGTTTTTGAGCGAGTCCACTAAGGATAATTTTTAACTGAAACTTTTAATTTTCTTTTGCTTGCAATGAAGCATTTCGTTCGCACGATTAGTTGCATAACACAGTGCAACACAGAAAATTGAACCAATTTTTTGAGAATCTCCACTCAAAGTACTTGCAAAAACTAGAAATTCTGCATTATTACTTTTGCCAAATTGGTTCGGGCTTAGATTTTATGCTATCATCCATTTTTGCTCAAACTAGATTTTGACAACTTTTTCGATATTTTGATGGCTATATCTCGTAAACCGAGAGAAAATTTGTTTTCTGTCTTCAGCAAAGTTGTAGGTATCGAATGGGATATAAAATATGCGAAACAAACTTACCGAAAAATTTCACCTTGTGATCAAAATCGCTAAAAATTTCAATTTCTTAAAAATTTTTCTAAAAATTTTTGGTCAATAACTCGACCACACATCCTCAAATATGTCGTTTGTTTTTTGCTTTATTTCGGATGAAACAAATGTTATTCAATTTATCTTGTGGCTTTTATTACATAGAAATATGAGTTTATTGTTGTTATGTGTGTATGAAATAGAGATGAAAATATGTTAGTTGTTGACGTCCATTGAATTTGATGACCCTGGTTCTGATTACCTGATACCTACAACTTTGCTGAAGACAGAAAAAAATTTTTCTCTCGGTTTACGATGATAACCGTATCAAAATATCAGAAAAGTTGTCAAAATCAGTTTGAGCAAAAAAATGGATGGTACGTAAAATCAAAACCGAACCAATTTGGCAAAAGTAATAATGCAGAATTTCTAGTTTTGCAGTACTTTCAGTGGAGATTCTCAAAAATTGGTTCAGAATCGATGAGCCAAAAATGTTGCACGGTGTAATTTAAGTGCAGCTGATAATACCCCAAATGGTCAAATGTTTGTTGTAAGGCAATTGCTAGTACGAAAATGGCCATAACGGTTCGCGAACAAGGCTTCTTTGGTAAAACAGAAAACGCAGTTCGGTCTATTTTAGGTCTGGTTTATGGCCTATGAATGTGGTTCGGGGTTTTATCTGAAAATGGTACTTCACTTCGCGGTTTTTGGCTGACGAGTACCATCTCTTTGTGACATATTATTCCCAATTACACCATCAAAATATTTGATTCTTATCAAAATCTACCGTGCGGTTTTTGAAGTTATTCATGAATTTAGGTTTGACCTCCTCTGGCGGTACCTTAACCAATTGTTCGATTTAAGTGAAATTTTTTGTATTGTATTCCCAATGACACTGTCCGTATATTCTGAATCTTATAGAATTTTATCTTGAATTATTTGTTCCAGTTAAAACTGTTGTTACTGTGTGTTCTACTACAAAAATGCCCCTAGAACACGAACCTAGGCTTTATCTGAAAATCTGGGTATGAGGTGATGCTTAGAGAAGTCTCAAGATTCAAATTTTATGGGTCTAATACCAGGCTAATCAAAAAAATTGGATTTTGTCGTACTGTGTAATATATATAGCTAGGGTGCTGTGTAAAACTGAAATGGGCAGATAACAAAAGGACTATGCATTTTTGTGGAGTTTCACTTGCGTTTGATAAAGTACCAAGGGATCTATTGATCTATAAGCTACACCAACTAGCTGTGTCCTCGAAAATTGTAAATTTTATCGAGGTAGTATATAAGGATACAGATCAGCCATAAAGGTCAGGAGATAATCTGTCGGAAGATTTAGTAGGAGCAGCGGAGTAAAACAGGGATGCCTTTTATCTCCCTTGTTATTCGCGCTATATTTAAATGATCTCCACGAGCAGCTAGGAGGTGGCCTATGGATAGTTGAATTAAATATACGTCTTCTTCTATATGCGGATGGTATGGTTATTCTTTCGGATGATCTCAATACCCAGCAAATGATGATAGGTAAACTTAAATAATATCAAGACACATGGGGGATGGAAGTGAGAGTGGAGAAATCTCAAATCATGATTTTTAAAAAAGTGTAAACGCGCAGCGGCGTTAGTATAAATACCTAGGTCATTCTGACACCAGGATTGACTTTTAAGTAGCAGAACGTAGCTTAAGTACCACATGGACATGTTTTGCTGGACGAGCAGACATTGCACTTACCGACAAGTGGAATCTATTCCGAGCAGCCTGTAGATCGATACAGGCATATTGAGCACAAGTATGGGGCTACTCATTTTTTTTGAGGAAGTTGATAGTTATCACAGATTCTTTGCAAATAGGGTTCTTCAACTCCTACACCCACACCCAATTACGTGCTTGCAATTGAGACGGGTATGGAGGATGTGCACTACATACCTTAAACTTACATATGAAATATATTACAAGAACGTTGTTTGAGTATGAAAGTCATCGTCTTCCCATTATTTCGAAAAATATGGATTGGTGCTAAAAAGCTAAACAATAAATTAGTTTTCTGTGATATAAATTTGTGCAATGAGTCTGACTCGAATGAAGAATGGTGCAAAAACTTGATGACTTGCTTATAAAACTAAAACTTCAAAACATACAGACATACTACGCATATGCAAGAATGAGCCAGACCAGGTTTTATTTGTTTATTTGTTGAAAAATTCGATAAATGGTGGCTGTCAACTAAAAAAAGAAAAACTGAATACGTTATAAAAGACTTAATGAACTAAGAAATCCTAAGAAGGAAACAAAATTACAAAACTACTAGTAACGACTCCGACACGGTGGGGGAATTTTATTTGTGGCGGCATAGTATAGAAGTCGAAAAAAGAAAAAACAAGGGGAGAAGAAAAAAGAAGACTTAAAAATAAGTTTACAAAATCATAAATAAATACAAACAATAAGTAAACAATATTATAAAACAGTGTTTAAAAACATCGACTGTTTTTTCATTGCCCTGACTGCTGCTTAAACTTCTGATTTGAAAATCTCAACAGTGACGACCAAATCAAAATCAAAAAACGAAATTTGAAAAATAGCACATCTTATAAGTAGGCAATGTTTGACAGTTTTCATTTTTCCTGGACTGCGACTTTTCTAAAATTTGTTTGTCGAAACAAACAGTCGACGACTTCTTCGACAGTTATCATTTGATTACAAAAGTCGGAGACTACTTCGTCAGTTTTCATTTGATTCGACTTTCAGAAACTCACTAACGACTAACAAAATAATATCTACCAAGATTGGTGACGATACGATAGAAAACAAAAAAAGTTTTTCTCACTAGAACATGTTTTTGACCGACCGTTTCTATGGCAGCTATATATGCTATAGTGATCCGATTTTGATACATTTTTCGAATTTGTGTGGAAGCATATAAACTAATATATACTACGATTGGTGACGCTACGATGAAAAACAAAAAGTTTTCCCACTAAGACTAGTTCTTAGACCGATCGTTCTATGGCAGCTATATGATATAGTCATCCGATCCGGCAGGTTCCGAGCATATTAGCTACGTGCAGTAAAAAAGACTCTGCGCCAAATTTCGGCTCAATAGCTTTAAAACTGAGAGACTAGTTCGTAAGAAACAGACAGGCGGACGGCCAAGCGGAAATCAACTCAGCTCCTGATCAAGAATATATATGGTTTATGGGGTCGAGAATAATATTTCTATGCGTTACAAACTTCTGGGCAAAATTAATACACTTTTCAGTATATAAAAATACAAAGTAAAAGTAATATAGATGATGTAATAATTTAACGCAGGCTATTTAAATGTATGATTATTTTGATTCTTTACAAGTTAGACAAAAGATCAAATGAGAAAAAGGCGATATAGTAAGTTATAATTATGACGAAAAGCAATGGAAAAGCTAGTAAGAAGCATAGTTTGAAGAGCGTGGCGGCTAAATATATAGGTAAGTAATTTCTTGTTCGACGGGCAGGCACACAAATGTTTTATATTGTTTAGGTCAATTTCAACCAGTAATAGTTTGTGAAGGAAAACTATTCCATGGCACATTCTCGATTTACGAGAGATGCCAGATCCGATAAGTTGCAATCGTTGCTCACAAAGTGGAAGATGAGAATTAACGTCCCAGTTAAAGCTTCGTAGAGCAAATA